>JAPKLW010003274.1:29540-46004 GCA_026898455.1 Plectranthus barbatus
AGTCCTTGAGTTCGATAAATTATTACTTGCCCTCTGCAGTGGTCTGTGCACTTGCAGAATAGCGTGTTGAAAAATACGCTATCACATATCTCATTCAATTTAAATTATTTTTTAACTTATTGTATATCAAATTAAAGATAATTTAATTATCTTTCAAACGAAATCACTATTGCATATGTTTCGAAAAAGATATTCGTAGTAAAAATAAGATACTGCAACTATGCATATGTAGATAATGCATATTTACAAGCTTAATAATGCAACTTATATCTGAAAATATATAAACATGAAAATATGCATTATCTAAGCCTGTAAATATGCATTATATAAGCCTATAAATATGCATTATATACCCAGTTGCAGTATAATAATCACAACAAAAACGTTTCTCTGAACTTTTTCATTATTATACACATGCATACATATTTTCGCTCTTGCTGCCCCGATCTTCTTCAATCTCTCACCTCTAAATCGCGTTTTGTGTTTTTTCTTTTCAATGAAGTGAAATTTCTGGAAGGAGAAAAAGATTTTACTTGTCGTTTGTTGTATCAATTTCCTTGATTCTATTTTTCTGATTATTGCCGATTGTGGGGGAAGAAGTGGACTGTGGTGATGGTGGAGAGGTAGCATCAGCTGCGGCCGGTCCACCTATCGAGAATCCTGAAACTGCTGCTTGAAGAAGGGCTCAACGTTACTCAGGGTAGTTGTGATTTTTGTTTTTTGCCAATATTACCCTTAATTTGCAAGTTTTTTATTCTACCGAATGCAGCTTTTAAAATCCGGCCCCAAATTGATCTTAACCGTCCAAATCATGTTTTTAATGACCCAGATTCATTCTCATCTCCCATCTAAGGGGGTACTTGTCACTTTAACGCACCCCTATATATATATATATATATATACATTATTTTTTAATTAAGATCTTCTCATTATTTTCATTCAAAATGTATGATTTCATTTTCATTATTTTGTGAAAATTATCCATGAAATGGAGTAGAAAATTACACTAAAAATAATATTAAAAGAATCCAAATTTTATTGTTCATGATATTTATCTAAAAATCTATAAAAAAACTAATAATTATTTTACTTGATTTATTTATCAATTATTTTATATTATTTCACAATATATTTTTGTAACGCCCCGCAAAAATCCGACCCATTTAAGAAAGCATAAAATCTCGATAGCTAAGACAAGAGAGGATATCCTATTTAATTAATTACTATTATCTCAAGAAGAGACATTAAGATTTCTCTCGCGATTATTTATTAAATCGCATGCGGTTTCAAATGATTTATCGAGAAGAAAATTAATTAGTCTTCTCACTATTTCCGATCGTTTAATTATTTAAATATTATATTGGGATTCAAATTCTCAATTTCGGGTAATTATTTATTTGGGAAGAATTATGGGAATATATATATTGTGGAGATGTTGCAACCAATCATCGATGAGTTAATTCCGAAGGAAAATACCGGAATAAGTTTTTTGGCTCCGATATTTGTTTAATTTCGGCCCTCTTGATTTATTTGGTTGGGAATTATTATAAATTAAATTGATTATTGTGAAAGGGAATGATTTAATTAAATTGGAATTTATAACCCAAAGTAGGAAACAATTTAAATAAAAGTGTTAAGTGTTATAAATATATTTATATGGTGGACATTACTTAAGATATACTCTAGAGATATATACATATCTTTCTAGATTTTTGTAGATGATATGATTTCACCCTTATATAATAGGACATGATATTGTAATTCTCTCTACATATCAATGACTAATAATATTCTCTATTTTCTCTCTATCATGTTCTCTCTATTATTTTCTCTCTATTATTGTTTATCTGCGATATACGAAGGATTCGATTCACAACATGTTATCAGCACGATACTCTATTGATCAAGAAACTTTTGAGTTGTTTGCCCTAGAAAATAATCGTGTCTTTTCTGCAAGGTAATTCCTAATTTAAACTATGCATATCATTACCGAATATGTTTTCTTATTCATTGTATTACGATATGAGGATTAAGTATTCCAACTATTATGTTTGTAAAATTGAAAGAAAAAAAAAAACTTATTGCTTATATCATATGTAAATTTATTACAATTTTGCCGCTGGATCTTGTCACATACTTGGTCACATTGTGTGTTATTATTATTATTATTATTTTTCATGGCCTGCGCTTTATTTTACTTCATAAATCATTGATCATGCATGTGTTAAATATACATGATTATCTTATTACTCTACCATATTTAATGAACTTGGTTTTTAGTTTATTTTTTATTTTACGGACTGAATATTGATGTATCTTCTTGTTACAATTTTTTATTTTTGGTGTTGCAAACAAAATCAAAATTTTTGTTTTTATGTTACATGTTTTGTTACTAAAACTTGGAGAATCGTATACATAAATGTCAAATGAAATTTGTCAGATTTTGTGGAACCTTATGAGGATTTAGCGGAACAAAATTATAAAATTTTCAGTTTCGTGTGAAAATATTTTCTTAGATTTTGACGAATTCGATTAATGTTTTATTAACATTATTAGCATCGGTTGGTTATTTTTATGACTATTTATCCCGCAATATTTACCGGCAACCCTTTATGAATAATTAGTTTATGAATCTATCCATGTTCGGGCCATTTATATATAATAGATTATTAGCATTTAAAAGCTTATTTAGTGGGATTAAATCTTGAATATAATAATATTAAATCAAGCACTTTGGGTATATAATGAAATCTGATTAGATTAATATATGAGACTCTGACATTATTGTTGCATAGTTTTCAAGCATATTTATGCAATTAAAGATTCATAAATTATAATAATGTTGTCTCCGTAATTTACATAGTTATTAATATTGTGTAATTTATGTAGTTAAAATGTGTGATATCAACAAAAGAGAATTTACTTAGCTCGCCCTTGATGGCAGTAACTATTTAATATGGGCTTTAGATGTTGAGATTCATCTTACATCATGTGACCTAAGCGAGACTATAATTCAAGGCTTTTCAAGTAGCTCTGTCCAGAAGGCAAAAACTTTACTTTTTCTTCGTCATAACCTGAACAAAGACCTCAAAAATGAATACCTCACTGAAAATGATCCTGTTACCTTATGGCAATCCTTGAAGGATCGCTTTAATCAACGAACTTTTGTTATCATATACCTCAAGCACAATCTGCTTGGCTAAATTTGCGATTTCAAGATTTTAAGTTTGTAAATGAATATAATTCAGCTTTAAACCGAATTGTGTCACAATTAAAACTCTATAAGCAGAAAATTATAGAGACTGAAATGATAGAAAAAACACTATCAACATTTCATGCTAGTAATCTCGTACTCCAGCAGCAGTACCGAGCTAAAAATTATGGTAAACATTCTGAACTTATATCTGCTTTACTAGTAGCGGAAAAACACAACCAACTTCTTATGACAAACCATAATGCAAGACCTGTTGGTTCACATGTTGTGCCTGAAGCACATTCTATTGACCAACAATACAATGCTACCTGAGGTAGAGGACAAGGTCGAGCATACATTCATGGTAGAAGAGACTGGTCATAATGGGGTGACCGAGATCATGGATACAACAATAGATCTCAAGATTATGGAAGAAGAAATGACAATAAATCACACCAACAAAAGGCAAATTCATCTCAACAAGCAGTTGACAAGGAAGTTTGTTATAGGTGTGGATGTGATGGTCATTGGTCTCGCATATGCCGTACTCCTTTCCACTTAGTGGAAGCATATAGAGAATGTTAAAAGAAAAGAAGGGCAAAAATATCCGATATTTGCCTGAAGGAAACTTTGTTATCAATCATGATAAAGATGATGATGATGATGACTTATTGAAAGATGAGCTCGTTCAGGATGAAGATCCACACAAATTGAACTTTTAGATTACTTTTAAGATCTTTAGGATTCCTTATGTTTTGCATTCCGTTTATTAATATTGTTATTTTGATTTTTATTTATGAACTTATTGAGCACTTGTTTTAATTATCTATGCACAATGAAAATATTAAGTTTTATTTACTTGAATATTTTTTATGCAATTATTCAACTTAATTATCATGTTGCGATGAAAATAAAATTTAATGACCCATAATTTCTAATCTTATGGCTTGAGTACTTGGGTCTTATTGGGCATATTACTATAAGGTGTCGGATTATCATAATGTGATATCACATACAAATAAAAATTTATCTTTCAGAAGATATATTTTGACCAATTTATCAAATATTAGGGTCGTTTTGAGAAGACAAATAAGAGTGTTATTGATTATTATGTGTTTTTTAAGGAGAGAAAAACATGTGACGAACAATTTTTTTATCATGAATCAATTATGAAAGTTTATTTTGAAGTGACGGAGAATATGTAAAGTAATCGGTCAAGAACTTAAAAATTTTCAATTATGACATTATGAAAGTTTCTAACACAATAAAAAATAACATAAAATTATTTTGCATTGAAATTATAAATTTGGAAGTGAAACCTATCATATTAAGAAAATAATATAAAGTCTCGATCTAGGAGCGCAAATTGTTAAGTATTTGGTCAACAATTGATTGATCATATTTTCGAGTCGCGTAAAAACACATATTCCCCATTTTTATAGTATGCCCCAATTAAAAAAGACAATGTAATTGATAAACATTGTTCAAATTAAAAACTTACATTCATGCTGAGAAAATAAAATTTGTAAATTAATTAAAGTAAATATAATATAATGTATATATATATATATATATATAGAAATTATATGTATTATCACATAATTTTGTAGTTTACAAATTTTTTATATATATACCAATTACCTACAAATAAAACATTAAATTAAATAGTACGATATTTAAAATTATTGTTCCCACGCATCGCATGGGTGGAAAACTAGTATTAGAATGATTTTAAATCCAATTTTTATAAACCAAATAATTTTATTAGAATCATCAAACTCTTAACCATTCCTTTTAATGTCCAGCTCATACTCACTATGATTCCTAACAGCCAAATTAAATTAAATTTCCCCTTTTACTTTTCAAACAATAACGAAGTTAAACAACGGCGCTATAAATATCAAAATGTCAATATGATTATGATGTATCCAAACATAATGAGGATTAATCCATAATAAATAGATTCCTGAAATAATTAATAACGTATGTGTAACCCCCAACTGACCTTCCCAATTTGAGGTCGCGTTACATTGATGTCTCAGGTTTTATCAATGCTTCTTTGCTCAAATAAATAAATAAATCAATTGTATATCAAAAGAGATTTATAAATAACAGTAAATAGTACTTCGAGTCATGAGTTTAGGTTTAAATATTTTAACCATACACCCTAGAGGGAAGGAAAGATCAGAGAGTGTAGCAGCGTGTGATGCGTGATGGAGATATGCATATGGAGATGCATATCTCAGGATCTGTAAGTTTACAAAAATATAAACTGCTCTGTTTACACCTCCGCTCGCCATCCATGCCGCTTAACCTGCGTATTTTAGAAATAATACGAGGGCTGAGTACAAATGTACCCAATGGAAAACATGCCCAAAAACATACATTATATAGGAGACATGCTATGCAACTCACACAGATAGACACGGGATTTTGTTGAAAGGAACCGTGCTATCTAAAAATTTTATTTTATGCGCATCTAAGTATGTTATTATATCTGTTATCATAATTGTAAATGGAAGCTGGCCCACTTCCGAGTTACGATGATTAGTTGGGAATGATTCAACATTCAACTTACTATCATCTAAGTGCACAATCTCGGTACATTCTTCGAGATCCAATCGTATTCTGTCATTCACTTTCTCACAAACTTTCAATCTCATCACATCAACCAAACTTCCTTACCAAGAAATCAATCCTTCACGATTAATAAGAGTAGCGCATGTACTAACATTACATGGTTCTAATCTTATCAATAACTCTCTGTTATTAGCTTTCAACAGAGGACAGATAATAACACAAAAACATGCATAGCAGTTCTCAATTTAAAACAAAGCAGTTTTACACGTTTTGGAAAATAAAAACACACATTTGCTTTTATACTGAAATAGTTTCCCACCTCGTTATCCGCTTTAGTTTAGATGTTTCTTGCTAGAATGAGCTCAACCAGTCCTTGCTTTCAAATTCCTACAATCAAATAGGGTTCTCGAGTCAGTACGATATATCTAGGACAATATATCTTAATCGTAACTAAACAAGACTTGAAAGAACTAGGATTGAACAACAATTTATAACACTTCAAGCCTTGTGTCGACCGACAGGGATCTGTGTCGGTCGACACAGGTTAAAATCGGTTGACACAGCATGGTCGACATGGCTATGTCGACTGCTCCTGTCGATCGACACAAAATATGTCGATCGACATACCTTCTATCGACCTCCATGTTGATGGCTTTGTATCGGTCAACACAAGTGTGTCGACACGCCGGTCGACTGGCCTCCATGTCGATTGACACGAATTGTGTCGATCGACACACGCGGTCGATTTGCATCTTTCGGTCAAACCATGTATAGGTCGACACACTCCTGTGTCGATCGACACAGGTCGTCTTTCTCGCGAGTTCACCGAAAAACCTGCAACTGTGACGAAAATACACTTCTACACCTCTGATGATACTGGCAATGACATTTCTAAGGTCCCTAAGCTTCCTAGATCTCGATTCTAGCCTCTAAATACTGATTAAAAGCAAGAAATGAGGGTTGGGAGTGAGCTCACCGGAAAATCTTCTCTCTCCGGCGACGAACGCATTTCCGGCGGTGAAACTTGCAACTCTTGATGTCCGAACGTCCTCTATAACATCAGGAACATGCCTCAATCAACAAATTTTGGTTTTATCGCCGATTAAACGAGTTACAAGAATCTAAATTCAAAAATCAAAAAGGGTGAACACCCAAACTTCTCACCTCGACTACTCCGTCGATACTCGTCCCCTCGGAACCCACTTGTGCTCAAATTGAAGCCTGAAGAGTACACTACACGATGGTGGTGGCAGTTGACTCGGCGGCGGTCGGTGGCGGCCGAAAATTGTCCGGGAAGTCGACGGGAAAAAGAGGTTGAAGGGTGGGGAATCTCTCTCTCTCTCACTACCTTTCTCTCTCTAAGTTATAACATAAGCTGGAAAAGTTTATGTTATGATATCCTTTCCTATTTATACTCTCTTCTCTATCATATGGTATAATTATCATACTTATGAATCTAATTATGTTCATAATTCAATATAGTTCATATGATGATTTATACTTCATTCCACCTTATAATATAACCAATCTATTTTCATGAATTTCACATTATTCATGAATTCACCCTTTCTTGTATACTTTCATCAACCAAATCTTGATAATTTCTCCAATTAATGATATAACTAAACTCATTATTTATAATTCCCTTCCATCTTCATAATAATAATTAAATCCTTTGTTCAACTCATGAAATAAATACACTAATCCGGAAATAACTCATTTCATGTAACTCAAATAATCGTAATTGGTCAATTAATACACGGGGTATTACATTCCCTCACCCTTATAAAATTTTCGTCCCAAAAATTACAAAGCTTCGAAAAGCTCGGGGTATCTCTCTTTCATTTTGTCCTCTAGCTCCCAGGTTGCTTCTTCATGCCCATGGTGGCTCCAAAGCACTTTAACGAGCGATATGGACTTATTTCTGAGCTCTGGATTCTTGCGGTCTAGTATAGCCTCTTGCTGCTCTTCATACCGTAGATCCGGGCTTAAGATCACTTCTTCCTGACAAATCACGTGCTTAGGGTCATACACGTACTTTCTTAGCTGAGATACATGAAACACGTTATGAATGTTGCCCATGCTCGGGGGTAGAGCTAATCTGTATGCTACTGGACCAATACGCTCTATAATCTCATATGGTCCCACATAGTGCGGTCTCAGTTTTCCTTTCACCCTGAAGCGTATTTTTCCTTTGGAAGGTGAAACTTTTAGGAATACCTTGTCCCCCACTTCAAAACATAATTCAGCCCTCCTCGAGTCGGCATAGGACTTCTGCCTACTCTGCGCTTCCTTAATTCTCTCCCTGATCTGCCGAACTATTTAGATCATTTCGTTTACCGTGTCCGATCAAACAACCTTTTGTTCTCCTACCTCATCCCAGTATAGAGGCGAACGACACTTCTTCCCATACAAGGCCTCGTAAGGGATTGTTGCCTGATAGCTATTATTGTAGGCAAATTCAATCAAAGGCAAAATCGGCTCCCAACTGCTTCCTCGATCTAAGACCACTGTTCTCAGCATGTCCTCGAGAGTCTGGATGGTTCGTTCAGATTGACCATCTGATTGAGGGTGAAATGCCGTGCTGAAATTCAGGTGGGTCCCCAATTCTTGTTGTAGACTCATCCAAAATCGAGATGTGAATTTCGCATCTCTGTCAGACGTAATAGATTTTGGCACTCCATGCAGTCTGACTATCTCTCAGACGTATATCTGTGCTAGCTTATCGGAACCATAGTTTACTTTAATCGGTAAAAAGTGAGCGCTCTTAGTTAGACGATCTACGATAACCCATATCACCGTACTTCCCTTCTAAGAGCTTGGTAACTCCATTACGAAGTCCATGGTGATATGTTCCCATTTCCACTCCGGGATGTCTAACGGTTGCAACTTCCCGTACGGCCGTTGATGTAATGCCTTAACTTGTTGGCACACTAGGCATCGTTCCACGTATAAGGCTACATCCTTCTTCATATCATCCCACCAGTACTTAGTCTTCAGATCCTGATAGGGTGAGCGGTATACGGCGTAGCATGTGCTTCACTCAATATCTCATTTCTTAATTCTTCGTTGTTCAGCACCAAAATCCTATCTCGGAATATTAATGTACTGTCAGGTGCTTCCCGGTACTCTCCCACTGGCTTAACCTTCAATTTCTGACGCAATCTCTCAATCTCTGCGTCTTCCTTCTTTTCCTCAAATCCGGCACTACTGTCAAAACTGCCAAATCACACCTCTTTCTCTCTGAGGGTGATATTACTTCCAGGTTGAGTCTTTCAAACTCTCTCATTAATTTGGTTTCTCTTGTAAGCATGTATCCTAACCGTGCTTCTCCCTTCCGACTCAGGGCATCTGCTACTGAATTTGCTTTTCCCGGGTGGTAGTTGATCGTCAAGTCGTAGTCATTTACGAGTTCTAACCATCTCCTCTGCCTCATATTCAAATTCTTTTGTTCGAAGAAGTACTTCAAACTCTTGTGATCTGTGAATATAGCACACTTCACTCCATAGAGATAGTGTCTCATGATTTTCAATGCGTGCATTACGGCTGCTAACTCCAAATCGTGAGTCGGGTAATTCACCTCATGCAGCCTTAACTGTCTTGATGCGTAAGCTATTGCCTTACCGTCTTGCATCAACACACAACCTAGCCCATTCTTCGAGGCATCAGTGTAAACCTCGAAGTTCTTATCTGCCTCTGGCACTGCTAAGACTGGCGTCGTTGTTAGTAGCTGTTTCAGCTTCTGAAAGCTCTTCTCACATTCTTCAGACCAAACAAATTTCACGCCTTTCTGCAATAGTTGGCTCATTGGCCTCGCAATCTTTGAGAAGCCCTCAATGAATCTCCGGTAATAACCTGCTAGACCAAGAAAACTGCGAATCTCATTCGGCGAAGTTGGCGATTTCAAGTCCATCACTGTCTGGATCTTGGCTGGATCTACCTTGATTCCATCAGCCGACACGATGTGACCCAGAAATGTCACTTCCTTCAGCCAGAACTCACACTTGCTGAATTTGGCATATAACTTCTCCTCCGTCAAGGTTTGCAACACAGTTCTCAAATGTTGCTCATGCTCCACTTCACTCTTTGAATATATCAAAATGTCATCAATGAATACCAGTACGAAGTCATCGAGATATGGATGGAATACTCGATTCATCAAATCCATGAACACAGCTGGAGCATTTGTCAATCCAAATGGCATTACTACAAATTCATAATGACCGTACCTGGTCCTAAATGCTGTCTTCGGAATATCCTCCTTCCAAATCCTCAGCTGATGGTACCCTAATCGGAGATCGATCTTAGAGAACACCTTTGCTCCACTAAGCTGATCAAAAAGGTCACCAATTCTCGGTAACGGATATATGTTCTTCAATGTCACTTTGTTCAGCTCTCGGTAATCAATGCACATACGCAATTACCCATCCTTCTTCTTCACGAACAATATCGGTGCACCTCATGGCGACACACTAGGATGGATATAACCCATATCCAACAGTTCTTGAAGTTGAACCTTTAGTTCTTGCAATTCCTTTGGAGCCATGCGGTACGACGCTTTGGAAATTGGTGCCGCACCCGGTTCCAAGTCAATGGTGAACTCCACCTGTCTGTCCGGTGGTAATCCTGAAAGTTCCTTTGGAAACACATCCTCAAATTCCCTTACAATCGGTACATCCTACACCGTTAGTTCAGGTTTCTCTTCTCCTTCTAAATAAATCAGGAAGGCTTGATTCTCTGCTTTACGCATCAACTTCGTTGCTTGAATTGCAGAGATTACTGGCACTCTCTATTTCCTCTGAAATCCATGCACGTATGCTTGCTCATTCCCTTGCAGCGGAATGATCACTCGTCTCTTGCAACATAAGATCGTTGCATTATTCTCCAACAACCAATCAATTCCTAGGATTATATCTACATCGTGGATGTCTAGCACATTCAGCTCTGCTACTTGGATCTCATTTTCATCAAGCTTGATTCTCAAGTCTCGGCATGCTAAGGAAGAAATAGTGGTTTCTCCTGAAGGTATTGCTACGTTCAATTCATGACTATTTTTCTCTACCTTAAGTTTCAAAGCCTCAACACATGCAGATAATATGAATGTATGCGATGCTCCCGTATCAAATAATACCATAACAGGTATATCATTAATGCATCCCATACCTGCCAGATTGCCATCGTCTTGGTTACCATCCAGAGCATAGGCTCGGGCTCTCCTCTATTGTCCTTCACATCCCTGTTGGTTGCCCTCTTGGTTCCGAGGTGGAGCTTGGTAGCCTTGTCGACCGTCTCCACGGTTTCCGACATTGCCTCTCCACGGCTGGCACTGTCCTCGGATAGCCCTCAGTTGTTGGTTCGCCGACCTCTGGAAGTTCGGGCGGTTTCCTCCCCTTGCCTGGGGTGTGGCGCACTGATGAGCATAGTGTCCAAGCCCATTGCAGATAAAGCATCTCACCTCCCCTCGTCGGCAATCACCCAGGTGTCTCTTTCCGCATGTCTGACAGTGCTGCGGACCTACATCCCTCTGATCCCGCCTCGGAAATAGCTGGGGATTGTTCCTTCTGAAGTTCTGATTGCCGTATCTCCCTTGGGGATTTTGAGGTCTGCACTGATCTTGGCGCTTTTGGCTGCCTTGCCCCTGTACAAATTGCCTTGGCGGCTCTTCCCACTTCCTTTTCTGAATCGGAGCTGGGGTCTGTGCCTCTTGTGCTCCCCATTCTGGCAGTCTTTTCATGTTCCTAGATGCCTCAATGTCCAGAGCATTGCTCAACAACTCTTGGTAACTCAGTCCTTTCATAGTTGCCAGCTGTGTGCGGATCTCCTCGCACAACCCATCCCTGAACTTTTCTGCCATCTTCTGCGGCGTGTCCACCAGATGCGGAGCCATCTGGAGTAACTCACCAAACTTGGTGTCATACTCCTCTACTGTCAATTTTCCTTGCTCAAACAAGAAAAATTCTACCGCCTTCTCCTTCCGATACTGTTTTGGCACATACTTTTCAAACAAGGCCTCCTTAAATCTTTCCCAACTCAGATGATCTCTCTCTGCCGGTGCAACTGACTTCACATACGTCTCCCACCAATGGTCTGCTTTCCCCTTTAGTTGATAAGACATGCAATTGATCTTTTCTTCTTCTGAACACCGCATGTGCTTAAATATCTTTTCAATCTCTCGCACCCAGTCCTCTGCAGCTGCTGGACCTCCTGTCCCATCAAAAGTGGGAGGCTGCTGCTGCCTGAATGTTTCCACCAATTTTACCGAGGAAATCTCAGGTGTGAACCCATTTGGTGGTGGGAACTGACCATGTTGGTTAGCTGGGACTTCCTCGTCGGAGATGATCTCATACTCTTCATATCCTTGGTTGATTGGGACCTCCTCCCAAATTGTATTTTCGTAATCAGGTTGTGGGACAGCTCTCCCACGACCTCTGCCCCGCTGACCTCTGCCTCTACCTCGTCCGCGGCCTCTGCCTCTGCCACGACCTCTTCCCCTTCCTTGATCGATAAACTCCATTATCTTCATGTAAAACAACACTTTAATTAATAATTCCATAACATCCTCACATCATAATATTCATAATATCCTGGAATCACGCCATCCTTTCACCACTCACTCAAAACTTGTAAACAACCAATACCACATTCAAAATCCAAAATGGTTCCAGACAATAATCAATAAATACTACAATCAGTCTCACATGTTACAAATCCAATACAACCAGGAATACAAGTTCCAACAAAAGTAAATTTCAACAACAAATAAATCTCAGTCTCTGTCCCGATCATGATCATAATTAGAGTGCAATAAGCAAAAATAAAATGTCCGAATCCCAACAGAACAACTAGCCATAAACTCGTACAACTCTCACACGGATCCCTAGGATGGGTCCTCCTCCTCGTCGTCATTCTCCCTCTTCATCGGCATCTTACCCCTATCCCGAGCTGTCATCCTCCTCCCCCGGCTGCTCTTAGTATCGCTGGATAGACAGATGGGTGCCTGTCTCGTCGCCTGACCATAAGCAATCCCATGACCTCCGAACATGTCCTCGTATCCGCTAGTGGTCTGCCTCGGCCACATCTTAGCACCGTCCAACCCATAATCATGTACCTGGTTGGCCCCGCTAGGCCCTCCCAAATTGTGCTATGGCTACTGAACTGGTGGTACAGTGGTATCCAGAAATCTATATAGCAGCGTCGGGTACTGCTGCGGTGGTGGATACTGGACTGAAGCTGTGGAGAAATCACACCATGCGTACGGATCATACGCTCCTCCCTGATGTAATCCATGCTGGGGTGACGCATAAGCCGCTACGGGCGTGCTCGGTGTAGGGCGTATCCTCGTGCGTGATGTCGATGCAGGTGTATCTGGTGCCGTAGGTGGTGCCGGCGGTAGAGATGGTGTCCACTACGGCGACGACTGCTGCAATGCTACCTGGTAGTCAACCTACCCAGAGGATCCCACAGGGTCAAAGTGAGGTCCAACTGATCCTCCCGATCGGTGCTCGGATGGTACTACCATCTGTGCTATAGACGATGAGGTGGGTCTAGGCCTCGTCTACGGCGCCTCACCTGTCGCTGACGCCTGCGTTCTCTAAGAAGATGTCGGCGATACTCCCTTAGCTAAAACTGCCTCCTGATGGAGCGCGGCCATGAAGGTCTGGAAACTCCCTCGAGTACCTGTCCGCTGGTTACGGTGATCTCTAGCTAACTCCAATGTACGAGTAGTCCATCTCGATGGCATCAGCTCCGCGGTCCTCTCCATAGCCTCTGCATCTGTGATGCCCTGTCCTGTCGCCTGTCTCCAAAAGTTCCAGTGCTCCAACAAAGTGTTAGTCAAATTATCCTCCTCAAATGGTGGGGCACTCCTAAAACAAAATGCTGCGCTCTTAGGGTCCATCTGTCATAACAAAAACGTTGAATGATCAGTCCAAGGTCATAAATAACATCAATACGCAACTCTGTGTCTCGAGACGACTGCCGGTCTACGATACACTATGCCGAGGGCTCTAACGAATCCTTGCGCTAAAACACACTCACTCGAGTCTTGACTAACGTGCCCGGCTCCTTGTGCATTCTGCACACTTAACCAACTACTCAATTTTCCTGTTAAATGAAATTTTCAATTTCACAACATAAGGTCAAGTTCTAAGTTCAATAGTCATCTTCTTCGTTCTTAAATCATTATACTACAGCTCATTTCGTCTAGCACACACATCTATAGCCATAATACCAAGGTTAACTGCTTGCATTAAATTTCGAATTCTTCAATAAACCAAACTCAACTCACATTTTCTAGAAGGGTCACCTCGTGGGTGCCAAATAGAAATCACCTTCAATCTTTTTGGAAATAACAAACTTTCTCAAAAAAATTTTTTTTACAACTTTCATAAATCAAATACTTTCTCAACTCAACACTTCAAAATCACTATACCCCAATCAGTGTTAGCACTCTAGCTTAACACAAAATCAATCCATTTGAATCAACTCAACTTCCTTGTTTCTCCCAGAAATACCAATTTATTTCTTTCCTCAAAACAATTCAGAAAATATTTACACTGTTTCCAGAATATTCAAATTATACTTAAATTGCAAGCAGGGGAAGCTTTTTAAATCTTAATTTATAAAGCTTTTAAACGTACCTCAGGTCGCGCAGGATGGAGTAGGGTGTAAACATGAGCGAGCCTTTCTCACGACTTCTAAAAAATTTTAAACAAATCTAAGACTCGAAATTTCAAAATACTTGAATTTATTTAAAAGTTTCAAAACTCAAGCTTTGATACCACCTCTGTAACGCCCCCAACTGACCTTCCCAATTTGAGGTCGCGTTACATTGATTTCTCAGGTTTTATCAATGCTTCTTTGCTCAAAAAAATAAATAAATCAATTGTATATCAAAAGAGATTTATAAATAACAGTAAATAGTACTTCGAGTCATGAGTTTAGGTTTGAACATTTTAACCATACACCCAAGAGGGAAGGAAAGATCAGAGAGTGTAGCAGCGTGTGATGCGTGATGGAGATATGCATATGGAGATGCATATCTCAGGATCTGTAAGTTTACAAAAATATAAACTGCTCTGTTTACACCTCCGCTCGCCATCCATGCCGCTTAACCTGCATATTTTAGAAATAATACGAGGGGCTGAGTACAAATGTACCCAATGGAAAACATGCCAAAAAACATACATTATATAGGAGACATGCTATGCAACTCTCACAGATAGACACGGGGTTTTGTTGAAAGGAACTGTGCTATCTAAAACATTTTATTTTATGCGCATCTAAGTATGTTATTATATCTGTTATCATAATTGTAACTGGAAGCTGGCCCACTTCCGAGTTTCGATGATTAGTTGGGAATGATTCAACATTCAACTTAGTATCATCTAAGTGCACAATCTCGGTACATTCTTCAAGATCCGATCGTATTCTATCATTCACTTTCTCAAAAACTTTCAATCTCATCACATCAACCAAACTTCCTTACCAAGGCATCAATCCTTCACGATTAATAAGAGTAGCGCATGTACTAACATTACATGGTTCTTGTCTTATCCATAACACTCTGTTATTAGCTTTCAACAAAGGACAGATATAATGACACAAAAACATGCATAACAGTTCTCAATTTAAAACAAAATAGTCTTAAACGTTTTGGAAAATAAAAACACACATTTGCTTTTATACTGAAATAGTTTCCCACCTCGTTATCAGCTTTAGTTTAGATGTTTCTTGCTAGAATGAGCTCAACCAGTCCTTGCTTTCAAATTCCAACAATCAAATAGGGTTCTCGAGTCAGTACGATATATCTAGGACAATATATCATAATCGTAACTAAACAAGACTTGAAAGAACTAGGATTGAACAAAAATTCATAACACTTCAAGCCTCTGTGTCGACCGACAGGGATCTTGTCGGTCGAGACAGCCCTGGTCGACACAGGTTCAAATCGATCGACACAGAATGGTAGACATGGCTATGTCGACTGCTCCTGTCAATCGACATACCTTCTATCGACTTCCTTGTCGATGGCTTTTGTAACGCCCCGTATTTTTCCAACCCTTTATTTAATAATTTACGAAGCAAATGTCGCTACAACCTTTATATTATTAATATTATCAGGCCACTTCTCTACGACATCCGAATTATAGCCGTGAGGACGAATAGTAAAATTCGATAAATGAATAACGGATGACGATCGGAATAATTTATTCGACTCGGTAATAATTAATACTATCGTAGCTACGCGATTGGGCCGAGTTAATTATTTAAGCCCAGTCTTTTTATTTAATTGGAGAATTGGGCTAAGAGGACTCTATTTATTTAATGTGTTGGGCCAAATTAAATAGGAGCCCACATGAGAATAAATAAAATAGCCCAACTAATTAATTTAGCAAGTCCATGTATATTTCCCTATTTGATTCGTAGTTATCGAATTAATTATCGAGATGAGAATTTTAGTCCGGAAAATATTTATATTATATCGATATCATCTCCGAGGCAAATTCTGGAAATTAATTCCATTAAATAGAATGCCCAATATTTTCGACACACACATATATATATACACGAGATGATGATCGATTTTAATCGCGAGCTAATGAACACATGACCGAGTTGTTGGAAAAATTAATTGTCTACTTAATCGATTTATTTAGCCATATTATTCCTATTTTAAAGATGAGGATTTA
>JAPKLW010003275.1:0-15390 GCA_026898455.1 Plectranthus barbatus
ATCCAATATAATTAGACAAGAGGGAAAAATTAATACGGGGTATTACAGGAAGTGTCTAAATCTTCCATATCAGGCAAGGCAGGAGTTTCGAAGGTGTGCCCTTGACCCCCAGCCAAACCTTACCAGAGAAGTGCAGACTCACAGAGGATAGCTGTCAAGTAGCCAGGCCGAAAGCTCACTGGCTTCTTAACTGGAAAGACCATTCCTTGTAATCTGTATACTTTTCTAGTGAAATTCTTAGCGATTCGGCTAAGGAGTAGACGTAGATCTATTTGATCGAACCACTATAAATCTTGTGTTCGTTTACTATTTTATTAAGTTGCTGCTCAAAGATCGATTTAAAACCTAGCAACGGAGTTGCTAGAGTATATCTGAACACAAACTTAAGTCATAACTTGAGCTAACTAACTTTTGGAAAATAACAATAAGTGCAAGAGACGTAAAACTATTCTGCTGCATTTCGTGTTAAGTTATCAACACGACGACTCTGATATTTCGGGACCAACAAGACTGCATAGTGTGCACAAGTTTAGGAAATGATCTTAGGCCATCTTTGATAGCCCAATTCCCTAAACACTGTCCCTTCACATTACATTTTCCCCAGTTAGCCACTTTTGAGCCTATACAAAAAAATTTCTTTCCTTTTCTATGAGATTAAGAAGAAGTATTGGTTTCGCTCAAGTCTTGAGTTGTGGTATGTGGGGTGAAATGATTTTGAGATGGAGATAAGAAAATATAAATTAGTGGTGAAAAGATGTGTGAAAAAAAAAGAAGCTCAAAGAAATAATTAGAATTCTCATAAGCTCTCTGAAAAGAAAAGAATACAAAATTATATCAAGAGCATAAGAGATTCAAAATGAGCTAGAAGAATTGTGTGTTGTTGATATATTTGAGGAGATGAGGTGGATGATGATTGAGAGTGGTTGTAGTTTGTTGAGTTGGCCACTTAATGGATTCTAGTCACTTGACCATATTTCCCTACCTTATCAGAAAAAGCCTACATTACAACCTTATGAAAGTCCTTGTGTGCACATTCTAGCAGTGGAGATATTAGAAAATTTGCAAGCATATGGTAGAAATTTCTTCAAACATGTTGTTGAGTGCTTTCATCTATACCTTAAACACTTGAGAGTTGAGCGATACACTTCCCGTGAGTTCTTCCACGATTGATGGATTTTCTGTCTCTTTCAAATTGCTTGTGTGTAGTAGATTTTTGATTCTTGACTGAGATGAATCTTGTGAGGCATTGCACTTTAATCGCATGAGCTTTTGATTTCTTTCTTGCCTATTGATTGAGGACAATCAAACGTTTAAGTTTGGGGGGTTTGATAAGCTCATTATTTTACTCGCTTATCTATATTATTTACTACTATTTTATGTAGTTTTATTGAGTGTACTTATATATATTTTATGCATGAGTTCTATTGGGTGGTATTAGGCGCGTCTTGGTGTTTTTGCAGGTTTTAGGCCTAAGTTCCCAAGAAAATCGTTCCGAAAGCAGTGACGTGTAAGAGTAGCAGTGAAGAGTTCTTTCACACGAGGGATTCGGGCTATTGGCACATGGAAATGGATGAAGCTTTGAGTTAGCTCTCCAACGCAACTGGAATCGGATCAATCGGAGTTTGGGAGGGGAAGTTATGACCAAAACCGTGAGACTGCGTAGAAGGGGCGAGACAGGACCACATCTATCGACGTGGCATCCGCATCGATCGACGCCGAAGATAGAGCCACATCGATTGACACACCCCCTGCATCGATCGACGCGAGTCTGCTGGCGCGGGAATTTGATGAAAATCAGATTTATTCATATCTTTAGCCCTAGATTTGATAGGATACACATCCACCCCTATAAATACCTAGTAAATTCGACTCTTTCAAGGGGGAATAATCATATTTTCATTCCACAATTTAGTTTTAGAGTTTTGAGAGTTCGGAAACAAGAAACCCTTTTATTTTCTTGTAAGTTCTTTACTTTTATGCAATTTAATATGTTTTCTTTTGGATTTCTATCTGCGATGAGTGGCTAGAAACCCTAGCGGGTTCCAGGGTTTGATACTATTATGGATGCATGTTAGGATAAATTAATTAGGTTCATGATTCCTGTGTTTATTTTATAATTCTAATTTAATTCAAGGACCGAGAGGTGACAATTAATTTAGATGTCTAGCTATTGATAGAAGGACCGAGAGGTGAATATTGATAGTGGGGTAAGGAATGCATGATACACTCTATATTGTCCAATGAGATGTATTAGACTGTAGGAATTGAACTGATTTGCTTATCAGATTGACTAATTTGGTGTTCTTGAGACCGAGCGGAGATAGTCACTAATTAGTAATCTAGGTTATATTTGCCCAACCAAGGAAATATAGCATTATTGCAGTATTCCACCTGTTAAATTAATTGTTTCTACATGTTATCCATAATAAGATTTCTTCCCTAGAATCTGTGTTCCTTTAAATTCGATTTCAAAACCTCTTTAATTTTCAAGTATTGTCATCTTTATTTTCCAAATAAAACCCTGATTTTCTATTTCCTCAAACAATGAATCTTAGGATCATAATTAGTACATACGGTAGTTTCGCTATACAATTCCCCTGGATTCGATAACCTTAGGGTTCTCTATAAATTTATTTGCCACTGTTGCTATAATTAATCTGTAGATTTTACAGTGATCACTCTCTCTTGCCTATGTTCTTCCCCGCCCGAAGATGAAGAAGAACTACGTATCCTGCTCCGTTTCTGTCGTCTCCTTCTTCTCACTAGCGGTGATTCTGGCTCTGAATCTTGCTCAATCTCCACATTTGGCTGCTCGGTCGCATGCTCCTCTTCAATCTCTGGTAGGTGAGAATGCAGATCATTCACCTCTACTTCTACCATTGCTCCGGTCCAATCATCTAATGGTATCTCCATTGAAGGGTTATCCTCTTCAATATATTCCATCGCTGGCCCATCACCTTCTATTAGGCTATGAGTGGATATTAGAGCCACATATTTCACACCCATCTTATCCTGTCCTTGTGCCGATCGCCAATATTGGCTACTTATCTCAGATTGCGAAGGAGGTAGGGCAGTTAACAGATTGAGCTACAATTTTTAAACACATAGGATAATGTAATCAATTTCAATGTAAAACAAATATATAACAAATATAAAACAAATATTACCTGTTAGGAGAAAAAAGCTATCCAATCTTTTATACTGGATCTTCTGAACCGCCACTTTAACATATGTGGCACAACATTTGGTTTAACTAGCCGGGCACAAGCCTGCCCCAACTGACGAATGACCTCATAGGCCCAAACCTGACAACATTATCCAAAAATTAGATTATTTCAACAGACAATAATGACAAAGATCAAGATGACAAATGGTGACAATTTCATACCTGCAGTACCCAATATGGACCAGGAAGATGAAGGGCTTTTCCCTCAAGTTGATTCCGAGTATTGGGTATATGAGTTCTGTAATACATGAGTGCTTTGTATGAGTATGTAACCCATAGAAATTGGTTCCATGCATCAAGATCCTCACTTAAGACATACAACCACTTCTCTATTTTCCTTTTTTCAGTATACCCAAGTACAAAAAACCAAAATGCTAATATATTAGCTACCCTGAGGAACAATAACCTATGGGTAGAATCAACCCTTTTATGTTCAAACCTCTCCAAAAGTTGTTTACTACTTAGGATTTCACCTCAAAAGACTCGGAATACAGTACTAGATTCTAAGTTATGGCGTGCAGTAGGATCAAATAGGGTTGTTCCAAAATTCAAACCAGAAATAAGGGCGAATTCGCTTTGTGAAAACATGAGATCATGTCCATAGACTCTAAACCTTAACAACTCAGGATTATTGGACTTAATCTCATGACTAAATAGTTCAATTAATAATAAAGAAGAAGAAAGTCCATTGTCCGCCCAATCCAACAAATGACCAAAAATCCCTGCCCGAAAGTCATTAACCAACTCTTGTTGTCCTACATCAAATAATGTCTTTCTAATGGTATCTAGGACCTTACATTAATAATATAAATTAGTCTTAGGTTTGCATCCATGGATTTCATTTTGAATAAAATCACCCTGCAGCAAATCAAAACCAAAACTAACTAATTCAATAAAATAACACACTAATTCAATAAAAAAAAATACAAAAACAGGGACAAAACATACATGCTTTATAGGCATGGTTCAAACATATAAAACAGGGAAAATAGATATCATCACAATCAAAACTAAAAAAAACCAACGAATTCAATAAAAAAACCAGCCCAAATTCAATAAAAAAAAATAATTCTCATATCATATGCACGAGTTTAATTCAGTTTTTTTTTAAAAAAAGATAAGAAAATGTCGCGACATACCTGTGCAGTCGACATTTCGATGGTGTTTCGTGTGCAGTTCGCCGGTAGGTCGTGTGCGGTTCGCCGGTGAACGCGTGCAGTCGTTTGGGTGGTGGTTCAAACCGACGTGAACAGTTTATTTGAGATCCTGCCGCTTTGTGTGTTTCACGCCCAATTTTTAGGTTAGATGAATTAGATTTGAAAAGGGATGGAAGTAAACATAACGCGAATTCCATCCGGATTGTCCGATTTCTAGCTGATTCATTCTACTTCCAACCCAAATTCAATATAGATTTTAATAATTAAATGTGGATTTAATATATTTTTAATCCGACTTCCATCCAATTTACTTGAATTCCAAATCAATTTAATAGACTTTCAGCTGGATTGTTCCACTTCCAGCCCAATTTCAATAAATATTTATTTTATTAAATCTGGATTTAATATATTTTTAATTCGACTTCCATACGGATTTTTTCGACTTCCATCTCAATTTAATAGACATACAGCTGGATTGTTCCACTTCCAGCCCAATTTCAATAATAATTTATTTTATTAAATCTGGATTTAATATATTTAAAATTCGACTTCCATCCGTATTTATTCGGCTTCCATCTCAATTTATTCGACTTCCAGCTGGATTGTTCCACTTCCAGCCCAATTTCAAAAAAAATTATTTAATTAAATCCGGATTTAATATATTTTAAATTTGAGTTCCATCCGGATTTTAAACGACTTCCACTTGGTTGACATATTTCCAACCGATTTTCATTTTCACTTCCGGCCTCCGGCCTGATTATTATATTTAATCAATCCAATGATTTATTAAAACCCTACTTCCAGCCGGATTTATTCGAGTTCCAACTGGATGCACATTTCCAGCCGAATTTTAAATATTGAACTAAAAATATTATATTGAATTATGAGGACTTATCTGAAAATAAATAAAAAAATGAGTTGTGTCAAAAAAAATTATAAACAATGAAGCCGTTACACATTTCACACAAATCAAGAGAAGTGATGTTGTGATTAAGACATTTTAACTTTAAAAAAAAATCACTTTTGTTATTTTATGGAGTTTTTTATAAGACTTGCTATACATTAATTTTACTTTATAAATTTTGCTATTTCATATTTCCCCTCATAATAAAAGCCTTAAAGCCGCGTGCACATCCAAGTTTTATAACAAAATAAAAAATCTAATTAAATTTTATCCACCACTACTTTTCTCGAACTATAATACATTCTGATCAACATAATAGTACTCTTCAAATTTTATTTTATCATTCTCTTTCATATTTGTAGATAATCATTATGAATAATAACAATCAATATTTAAAAAGATTAAAATGTGATATTTATCTCGTTAAACATATCAAAACATCTCATAATGGATCTACAAGCTAGTGTTTATCACCTACACATTTAGGCTTGTTAATTGTCACAAATATGTCAACTGTGAATTCCACATGCCACTTGTAGCCGTAGGCCAAGAACGCACTTGTACATGGTTTGTCATGACAATTAATTGTTCCTCTATAATGTACAAATTATTAAGTTATGGAGTTGATCTATTGATGAAGTAACGAAGAGTGTGATTATGGAGCAATTAGTAATTTATTATACTGAATTAGTAGTTTTGGGCAGTGGCGGATGCAGAATTTGAAGTTTGTGGGGGCTAAACTTCATTGTACCGATATAATACAAAAAAAAAAACTAAACATAAAATAATTAAACATAAATAATATAAAATTTTAAAGTAAATACTATGTTTATATTAACCGTAATGTATGATAAATAAGTTTTGATATTTACTTAGTTACTATAAGGATGAGACAATTGAAATCTTTGTGATGTCATTCTCTGACACCATTGAAAAATAACTTCAATTTCAACATAAGTTGTTCTTACGCGTAATACCAATGCTAACACAATAAGTTCATTAACTGAAAGAACTGTTACACCTTATCTCAACCATCTTCTTTGCAATGGTTCCAATATTACAAAGACTATCTTCTTTGACCTCCTTAATTATCTCTAATATTAGCATTATCAATTGATTTTCACAATGCAGGGTCACATTATAATCTTATAATTCAATTTATATCCCAATTATTTTTCTACTCTCTATGATATTCTTGTCGAGTTTAGGGAAAATAATTTCTAATGTATCTTTTTCCCTAAATAATGACCAAATATATCGATATAGTGAATTGTATAACCACAATTGATATTATATATATAAGTTCATACAATAAATAAATTGATAATTATCAATAATTACAATTCAATTCACAATCTAAAACAAAATTACAAAACAATCATTAATAATTAATAATCACAGTTTATAAAATTAATAATTATAATTCACAATGAGCGTACAAAATGATGAAGAATTAAAATTTGCAAACAAATTAAATTAATAATATAAATTTGATATTTAATTAATAATAATTTTAATTTATAAATTAATACGACATTAACAATTACTCCCTCCGTCCCATGTAATTAGTCCCATTTGGTTTTGGCACGATAACCAATGTTAGTGAGTGTAGTGGAATTAATATTTTATTGATGAGTGTAAAAAAGTTTGCCATTTTAGGAAATGGGACAATTAGATGGGACGGACAAAAAAGGCAAATGGGACTAATTTCGTGGGACGGAGGGAGTATTTAATTTTTAGTTTAAGTTTTTTATTTTTAATAAACTTGGGTCAGCCCAATAGAGTTTTTCTTCCAATATTTTTCATTTCATATTTTTTCTGTAGGGTCGGTAATTTTTTATAAAAAAATTATGCATACGACTGGGAAAAAAAATTGCCGTGGGGCGGCCGCCCCTGGTTTTGGGTGATGGTTGATCTGTAAACTATCCCAAATTGTTAGTTTCAATTATTTTTTGAGTGTTTGCTAAAAAAAAAAATTTTTTTTGAGTGCAATTGTATAGTTGCAAATTAAATTAAGATATTTCATATCCTCAAATAATAATAATAATAATAATGGAGTAATATATATTTCATATATAGAAATCTTAGGAATTATTTACTGTATTAATTTTCTCTCCCTCACAATCAACAAAAAAAAAAAATCAAAGCAAAATAAATTAGATATTTCAAGATAATATTTTATAATCTGGAAGTCCAACGACAGCTCCCCTAAAAATATGGTAGAAGGGTTTCTCCACCCGCACATAGTAATAATTAATTATGCAAAACAAGAGGCATCTCTTTTCCGGCTGCGCCCAATCCACTTTTCCATCACTCTATATATATAATTATATATGACTACTTCTCTTCTCTCGCACCCCATCATCACCACACTCAATCACACGATCCTCGATCCCAATTCAAATTAAAATCCCTAATTAATTTACAAATCCAAATGAGCTCAACCAGGAAAGCTTGGTTAGTAGCAGCAAGCGTCGGGGCCGTAGAGGCGCTGAAAGATCAGGGCTTCTGCCGATGGAATTACGCTCTCCGACATCTTCAGCAGCGCGCCAAGAATAACTTCGGATCTTACTCTCAGGCCACCAGACATTCACCGGCAGCGGCGACGACGGTAAAGAGGCAGCAGCATCAAGAGAAGTTGAAGCAATCGGAAGAGTCTCTTAGAAAAATTATGTATTTGAGCACTTGGGGCCCCAATTGATAGTGGGGTAATGTTCATCATTTCAAGATGATTGTATATATATATCAATTATTATTGAGACATATATATATCAATTTGTTCTTCAGCATCGATGTTGCTTATCGTTGCCCGCATCCACCCAGTTTTTGTCCTTACCTCCTCTCTCTCTCTTATTTGATTGTCGGGCTACCAAAATATGTGATGCGTAGCCGTTTATTTTTCATGAATTATTAATCCTATGAAAATATGTACACCAGATAGAATGAAAGAAAAGTAAAGCAAAAATATGCACAACACTATATTAATATGGCTCTTGCATTACATGGAGTCGATGAGATATATGAATTCTTCTTCTATAATTTGTCATTTCGTTTCAACAAGTGATTTATGGATTTGCTGAAAAGATTTTTCTCGTAAATACTTATTAGTGTACTTTTAAAAAGAAAAAAAAAGGAGAGAAATATATGTAAAATATATCTTGGGATAGTGTCAAATCAAATTAATGATTTTGGGTTGGTGTGTACAATCCGACCAAGTAATGTGGGGCACGTGGTACAGAGCAGCTTTATAATACCACTCCAAAACTGAGAGCTCGTTTCTGTGTGCGGTAAAACCACACCAATCACCACGGTTTGTTTTGTGCCTATCACTATCATTGATAATTAATCTAAAATCTGTTGATTATGTAAAATTTACGAAAATTTACCTTTATTAAGAAGTTAATATTTTTGTCTGTAAGAAATAACGTCAAGAAAGTAAATTTTAGCGACTGTAGGCACTTGCTATATGACATCATGGAGTTTTCCCTGTAAAAAGAGTGGTAAGTAGAAAGCGTACACTGATCCACACCCAATATCTCAGCTTCGCGCAGCTGCACATTTTATCCGTTCGCCATTAGAAAACCCAAAATGGCCTCATCCACGTCGGTGGTCTTGACTCCACCGCCGAAAACGTCGGATTCCGACGACGATGATGAAGAATACGAGAGCGAGTACGAGGAAATTGAAGAGGAAATCGAAGTGGAGGAGGAGAGTGATGTTGAGGATGGGATCGAGGAAGAAATTGATGTTGAGGAAGAGATCGAGGAAGAAGTTGATGTCGGAGCCGAAGACGTTGAAACTGTAGGCAAGGATAAAGATAGAGTCGGCCAAACAGTTGCACGGCAAGAAAATCTGAAAATTGGCAAGTTTTTTTCACTTGTAAAAAATTATTATTGTTTGTGCTCGTTTAACTTTTTTTCTCACTTGGCTCCAGCACCGAAACACTCAACTTCCGACGTCGACGATGAAGAATACGAGAGCGAGTACGAGGAAATCGAAGTGGAGGAGGAGATTGAAGTTGATGAAGAGAATGATGAAGAAGTTGATGTCGGAGCTGAACACATCGAAACTGAAGGCGAGGATGAAGTTAGCGCCGACCTAACTGTTGCACGGCTAGAAAATCTGAAAAATGGTCAGCTTTTTTTTTTTTTACTGTAATTTTTTTTTGATTGTGCTCTTTAACTTTTTATTTTTTTTTACCTTGCCTCCAGCGTCGAAACCCTCAAATTCCGACGTCGACGATGAAGAATATGAGACCGATTCTGTTGAAATCAAAGTGGAGGAGATGGAAGAGGAAAAGGTTGTTGTCGGAGCCGAACACATCGAAACTGGAGGCGAGGATGAAGATAGAGCCGACATAGCTATTGCACGGCAGGAAAATCTAAAAAATGGTTAGTTTTTTTTTTTTTCAAACTCTTAAAAGATTATTGAGATTTTTTTTACGTTGCCTCCAGCACCGAAACCCTCAACTTCCGACGTCGACGATGGAGAATACGAGACCGATTCCGAGGAAATTGAGGAGGAAATTGAAGTGGTGAAGGAGATGGAAGTTGAGGAACAAGTAGATGTCGGAGCCGAACACATCGAAATTGGAGCCAAGGACGAAGTTAGAGCCGACCTACCTGTTGCACGGCAAGAAAATCTGAAAAATGGTTAGTTTTTTTTTTTTTTTACTTGTATAAATTATTAGTGATTGTGATCAGAGGTACGCTTATTACCAATCGAAATTATTTATACATCCTGATCAGAGGTACGCATATTACCTACTGAAATTTGAGCGAGTTTATGATGCACTCATTTCTTTATCGTGTTTTGAGCTCCTCAATTGAAATCAAAACAAATGTTGTGATTGGACAATCGTGCATCATTCTCAGTCCGTTCATAGTTATAGTTTGAGATATATGTTTTCCCTAAGAGTTGTGTTGTAGTATTCTTTATTAAATTATTAGAACACTTAGAACCTCTTTTAGTCTTATGATATCAATTAATGTTTGCTAGCTCCATGTCTTGAACGTCAATACTTGATTGATGATCTTCACTTAACAATTAGTCCTATTAGGTAGGTGCAGTTTGAGGACTATTGCCTATGCGAATTGAATAAATTTGTAATGGCCATTGACATATAACCATGGAGTTATTAGAAGCTTAGAACATCTAGTATCTGCTGAATAATTATTGTTTTTACTACTAAGAATACATGACCTTGGTTGGTGGTTTCAATATTCTTGAGTAATTTGCCGTGCTTGTGAAAACATGCAACTAGTCATTTACGAGTCCACTACCAAAAGAATGTTATTTATGGTGGGGTGCACAGTAAGCATGTTCAAAACTTCAAATGACATTTCCAAATCTAATGTTTCTTTTATATAAGTTATGCCTTCAACTGAGCTCATATTGTCTTGCTGTCAATAATTATTTTAACCATGTGAATTCAACAATAAATTGCAAAACTAGAAACTTTTTTCTTCTATTTTTGGAATGTAATTTGACTAGTATAGCGAAAAAATCCCCTGCCTTGGTAGTCCTTGGATTTTGCTTGTTCCTTTTTCCAAATTCTCCCTCAACACTACGCTGCAGTTTGCCACCTTCTTGGCACTTAACATCTTTTACAAATCCTATTCTAGCTTTCAATACTAATATCTACTAATGCTTTCCTAAAACTTATGCCCGAAAAGACCCCACGATTAAAAATTGCAAAAACAAATTATTTAAGAGTTAATGCTTCAACTTCTATTTCTTATGTATGAGCAAGTTAAAGATATCAAAACCTAAATTTAGTCTTGTTGTGACTTGTGAGTGATTGCTTATCTTGCAACAAGAACTATCAATTTGGATTATACCTGTCGGGCCAACATAAGATGCCAATGAAGAGAGTTGAGTTGGGTAATCCTGACTTGTTCACTCAGGGCCTAAAGTGTAACCCATTTGGCCTGCGTGTCTGGTTTGGCTCTAGGCATCATTTTTATGTACGACTTTGTAAAAAAAAATTATGAGGAAATAAACAATTTATAACAAATCCAAATTGTAGGTTTTTTTTTTGAGAGTGAACCATCATCAAAATAAAATGCATAAACTAAACTGTTATCATTTTGGTCTATTGATTATGTTGATTAGCTAGAGTTTTCAAACCTTCTAAAATAAAGAGAAATAATAAAAAGTTGAAATGAAAATGATTTGAGAGCTTTGAAGGGTGCAATTTTGGGGAACAATATTTGAATGGGGAGGGGTGTCCCAACGCAAGTCGAACTCATGACCAATTGATCATAGACAAATCGCTCAACCGCTTGTCTTTTGCTTTGTAACCAAGGTGTTTAAGGCATGAGCCTGTAACTTCTTAACATAATTTCCCAAGGGTTTCGACATGTTTTTATGCTTTAATTTCTACATAGACATGCATAACTAAAACCAACTTTTTTATACTCTCAAGCATGATACTAACACTTACACTCACTTGAGTGTTCAATATAACTCATTCCCTTCATTCCTCAACCATCAACATAACCACACTATAGTCATAGTCATCCAAACCCTAATACCACATAGCACGCTCAACGGACTACTCAAAAGACAATGTTACCATCTTACATGCTCATCATCACTACAAGTCTAAACTGCCAAAACGTAGGCTAGTAAATATTTACTTGGTGTAGACTTCAACTTCGAAAGTTTCTTTATCTATTTTGAGTAAATGATACTTTGTTGGTTTTTTTGTTTACAAGGGAGAGAAACTAAGGTTAGTTATGTGGAGTAAGTTGGGAAGCTTGAAATTACCGTGGTTGATAAACAACCTCCTTGAGTTTGGTATCTTGGTATGTCTTACCAGGAGAGCTTGGTGTGTCGTTGTAGGCTTGGTGCAGTGGAGTGGTTCGCAAAACCTCGAGAGTGGGAGAGTAAGAGAGCAAGAAAGTAAGGGAGCAAATGAGGGGGAAGGGGGTGTTCATTCTTGGTACGTTATTTATAGATGGAGGATGAGTTTTTGTTGGAGAGTTCAAGGTAAGAGTTTTTGGATTGCTCTCCAAAATGTCTAATGGTTATGAAAATCTCTATAATCTTCATTCTATTCTTGGCTTAAGCGTACATCATTGATGTTGTAAAAGGATGGTGCAAAGAAGAGTGTGTTGCGATTTTTTCAAAAGAGATCTTATTCAATGTGGCATGTTGTCAATTGTTTGAAAGGGGTGATGGAGTGGAAGGGAATCATGCCTTTTGTTTAGAGAGGTTCGTGTTACAAGGGGTAAGTTGTCGCACGAGGATAGAAGTGTGATAAATGGTTTGGCTTCGTGCCATATTTGTAAATGACTTTTTGACGTAAAGAGGTATTATAGTTCCTTTCCAAGAGTCCCAAATTCTCTTACTCTTCTCTTTCTCTTTTGGCAAGTTTGCACATTCATTAGTAGTAAATTGTCACAAAGGATAAGGAGTGATGAGAAAGAAGAGTTGTATTGCCCTATTTGTATGGAGAAACATACCTAACATAACATGTTGTCAAAGGGGAAAAGGTATAATGGGTGATCTCGATCCATGCCATATTTATATGATTCACAATACGATTAGTTGTCACAAGAAGGTGGAAAGATGTGAAGGCGATTTTATGAACAGTGTCTTGTGTCTTGTCTTACATGTTCACTGATAATTAGTGTCGACAATTCCATAGTTGAGTTTAGCTATGATAGAATCGGAAAATGGAGATACGATATATTGATAGAAAATGAGATACACGATAGAAGATAATTGGGTATAATGCTCCCCAGCCCTAATCAGCTAAGTTGAACCTTTTGCTAAACTCTTCGATAGCACTCACCCTGATTCACCCTCTATTTAACTAACTCACACTCTCCAGAATATTCCTATCCAGCTGGTCCCCCCAATCTACTAACTAACTTCTCTCTCTATCTGTTCTCTATCAATGCTGCCCCACCTGAAACAGCCTTGTCCTCAAGGCTGGAGTGAGGCTATGCCATTGAACAGCAACCTCATCCAACACCCGTCGCCTCTTCCAACGTGCTGCCGTTCCCTTTCTCCCCTAGTAATAATGAAGCCAGGTTGTGTGTTTCACCCCTGCAGCAGTAGTGCAGACAGAGCAATAGGTTGCCTTGACCAGAGAGATTCTTCACAAACTTTGCCCAAGTAATCCTCCTATATAGGCTGGCATGTTGGAGAACTCTTTCCCAATGTTTATCAATTGCCTCTCCAAGGCTAAGAATTACAGCAACACTACCAGCAGTAACATCTGCAAGGCATTGATCCACGAGAGACTCAAATCCCTCAAAAATCCCCCATCCTGCAGTTGCCGCGTCCCTGTCCCAATGGTCCTCCGCCGAATCTCCAATGACCCCCCCTCGTCCTCCGTGACTGTCATCAAGCACCACCAAGACATTTGCTCCCCTTCGCATGACACCATTGAATTCTCCAGCAATTGCTTCATAATCGAAGTAGTGATTGGCTCTGCTGCCGACCATTCCTACAATCATGTTGCTCTGCATCTCACCCATCCCTTCCAGCATTTGAACACCATCTGCTTTCGCCGATAGTTGATGGAGCACAAACTCAGGCGCATCTGGTGGATATGTGGATAAGAGATCTTCGAGAAGCTCGTGTATTGCCCGCCTGTTCCCCTCGAATTGACTACAAATATTTTTCGGCAGCTGCATCAGATAATCCCCTACTCCAACCCGTGTGTCAACCTCAAAATGTTGTGTGAAATCCCCTTTTGGATCCAGTATATCATATCTCCTAACGCCCAAGATGGGAAACACCCAATTTATGATGAAGCTGGGATTGCCCGCTCCTTTTGACTGAGTAAGTGCGCTGCTGTTGTTAGCAGCAAATCTCGATCGCCCACCCTCAATTTCCGTTGCCCATGCGATCCGTCCAGTAATTTGCGAACATCTACCCTCAATTCCCATTGCCCATGTATCCACCATCGATGGACTAGGGTTGCGGCACCTTTCTAGCGGTCGCTCGCTCCTGCTGATGCGCTGAACCCATGCCTCGCGGCGCACCCCGGTCGCCGGACGAAATTCGCGACATCTTCCAATCGCGCGGCGACGAATCCTGCGACCTACTCGCAGCTTTGCCCTGCTGCCCTGTGCTGCTGTTTGCGGTCGATCACTCGACGTGCCCCTCCCGCGTCGCACGAATGTCGCTAGACGAGAATAGCGGTTGCGTATAGCCCGAGAGCTTTCCTTGTTATCAATTGGGCTAATCTGCGATTGTCCTTTAATTGTAATTGTGCTCACCCGCACTTGCCAGTTAATTAGAATTAGGCCTTTCTGAGATATTTCGCCGTTTGTAAACGGGCTCGCATTATCGATCTCCTTTGGATGCACGCTGATCTCGGGCAGCGGCGGATACTTATCTTTGGACGCAGCTTGTGGTCCCTCCGTCGTCGATAACTGCAGCGCCATCGTCCCTGGCAAAGTTTTCACTGCCTGCACCTCCATCTCTGCCTCCGACTGTTTCAGCGATGCCTCTAGTTTGTAATTCTCGAGGTTCGTTAAGTCTCCAATAACATTGGGCGAAGGTTTTGACGAGATTCGCAAAGGAGACTCCTCCACCGTCTGCGAAAGCTGCGACGGAAGTCGCGATGTAGCGTCCTGCGACGAGATCTGCGATGAGGACTCCTTCTGCGTCTGCAAATGCTGCGCTGCTTTATTCGCATCGGGCGAGCATCGCAATGCATCCTCGCCGAATTGCTTTCGCGATGCGTCTTCCTCACCTATTTGCTCCAGGCGCGCTTCAACCTCTCGTTTTTTTCGCCACGGAAATACTCCCAAACCTTAGAAGTAATTCTTCAGTAAATGTTGGCCAGAAATCTTGGCCATTCGATTTCTGGAATCCGCCAAATCAAAAGCTGATACCAGGGCGCAGCTCTTAGTTTTAAATAGCGAAAAGCGAAGTGAAGCGACAAGGCCAAAATCAAAGCGATGAAGCGAAGCGAAGCGAACGCTTCACGTATGCGAAGCGATGATTACGAAAAAAAAATATATACACATTAGATATACAATTATACACAATTTATTACTTAAATAAATAATTCCAAAATGACAAATATGAAAAAAAAAAAAACAAATAATATTCAGCAACAATATAAAATAAACATG
>JAPKLW010003275.1:15790-45936 GCA_026898455.1 Plectranthus barbatus
AAAAAAAAAAAACAAATAATATTCAGCAACAATATAAAATAAACATGCTGCAGCAATCATTCAAATCAAAATTAAACAAATCAAATACTCACATATCAGCAACAATTAAAAATAAACATGCTCCAGCATTCAAATCAAAATTCAACAAATCAAATACCCACATATCAGCAATTCAAATCAAAATTCGTAATACCCACCCAATACCCACATCAATTAAAATCAAAATTCATAATACCCACCCAATACCCACATCAATTAAAATCAAAATTCATAATACCCACCCAATACCCACATCAATTAAAATATATACTTCAGCAATTCAGCACAAGAGCGACGGCGAGAGGCAAGCGACAGCTTCAGGCAGGCTGACGGCTTCAGGCAGGGCAGGCGACGGCTTCAGGCAGGGCAGGCGACGTGCGGCTCGAGCGATGAAAGAGGTGGGTTCTAAAAAAATGATTAAGTAAATAAAAAAAGGGGTTTTTTTATCCAGAACCGCTCGCTTCGGATCGCTCCACGCTCAGGCCGCTTCAGACCGCTCCGACCGCTTTTCTTCGCTTTACGTTCGCTCGTTGCTCAGGCCGAAAAAAGCGCTGACCCCTATTTCGGAGCGCTGAGCGCGCTTTTTAAAACTAAGGTTCAGCTGTCCCCGTCATTGCCTTCTTCACGTTCATCATTCTTTGATTGGCTGAATTCCGAAACATTTTTCGGCACTTACAATCCATCCCCGTGCATCTGCTCCATTGAAACAAGGAAACTGATACTCCTCTCCTTCTGGTTGAGATTACCCTGCTACCATTCCCTCAATCCTAGCCATTCTCGCTTCACGCTGCACTTCTAGCGATAATTGCATCTTTACCACCATCTCCATTCGATTCTCCAAATCACTCTGGCAGCAAATCCACGTTCACCGCACCATTGATAGAATCGAAAAATGGAGATACGATATATTGATAGAAATGAGATACAAGATAGAAGATAATTGGGTAATGAGATACAAGATAGAAGATAATTGGGTATAATGCTCCCCAGCCCTAATCAGCTAAGACCTTTTGCTAAACTCTTCGATAGCACTCACCCTGATTCACCCTCTATTTAACTGACTCACACTCTACAGAATATTCCATCACTCTCCAGAATATTCCTATCCAGCTGGTCCCCCCAATCTACTAACTAACTTCTCTCTCTATCTGTTCTCTATCAAGCTACTACATATTGGATTTGAGCCGGTTTGATTTATCGATACAATTATTGTGACTTCTGTATTTACCTTATTTGTAGATAATTTGGTTTTCGAATTTTAGGGTTTTTGATCATTCTTAAGTGTGTATGAAGTTGACAATAATAATAATGTGTGACCTTTATTACTCACACTAAAATTACACATTCGATCAAAGAGAGAAAATGTGGGTTGTTTCATTGGTGGGCCCGCCCCACCCACTTGACGCCTCTAAAATTTAGTTGGATATATCTTTCTTATTTGGAATACATTCTTGCCTTCTAGGTTAGGGCTATGAATATTCCTTTTGGGTTTTAGAATGATTAATTTCCCAACATGTTTAGGAAGTTATTTTGCAACAACATAAGCTGTTGACCACGTTTGAGGTTGTAAAGGGAATCTGAATCTAGAATAACTACTGAATTGCTTATTTTGGCATTTTGTCCTTTTTTGTACTCGATGTTAGCTTTTTAGATCATTGTTCAAGATCAAAGAGTCCCCACTCCTCTTCTTTAGTCTGGTTTTACCACTCCAGTTATGTTTTATGACTCTGGTGGACCATGTCATCTTATATTGTCCTCCATATTGCCCTCCAGAGCGCTTAGTTGTAAAAAGCGAATAGCGGGATACTTTTAGAAAGCGTGTTTGGTATAGTGTGATCGAATACCTTATTTGTTTTCTCTCTTTCATTGTAGATACTAGCATGATGGTAGAGTTTGATGAGCACAAAGATCATATGCAATCAAGCTCCCTTGCTAAAGGAGCATTTGTCTCACTCAAAAATAATTGTGATGTGAAAACTTTTGAGTACAACGATGATAGAGAATTACATGTCAACGGTGAGAAAATCAGTGATTCATCATGTGCATATACAACGGGTTACTTTAAGGAAAGATTATATAGATTAATCTCATTTCCACGTGTCAACTTTTAGAAGCCATTTTTCAATTGCTTTTGGGAACCACAATCGTAATCTAAATATATGAGGTTTTCGTAGAGGAAGAAATCTTCGAGTACAATTACCAAAAGACACTTTTGAGCAATATTGTACAAGCAAATCATGCTAAAACCATTTCCAACTCTGGAGTTGTTAATGTCACTTCCATATAGGCTAATATTTTGTTTTCTCTCTCATTGTAGATACAGGTGAGATGGTAGAGCTTGATGATTACAAAGATCATATGCAATCAAGTTCCCTTGATCAAGAAGTATTAGTCTCACTCAAAAATAATTGTGATGTGAAAACTCCTAAGTCAAGTGATGAAGAAGAATTACATGTCTATGGTGAGTAAATTAGTGATTCATCATGTGCATATAAGACGGGTTACTTAAAGGAGAGGTTATATAGATTAATCTCATTTCCACGAGTCATCTATAAGAAGCAATTTCTCAATTGCTTTTGGAAACCACAAATCATAATCTAGATGTGTGAGGTTTTTGCAGTGGAACAAATATCTGAGTACAATAACCTAAATACACTTTTGAGTGACAGTGGAGAAGCAAATCATGCTAAAACCATTCCCAACACTGGAGTTAATGCCACTTCCTTATTGACTAATATGCGGTTTTCTCTTTCTCATTGTAGACACTAGTAAGATGGTAGACTTTGATGAGCACAAAGATCATATGCAATCAAGTTCCCTTGCTCAAGAAGTATTTGTCTCACTTAAAAATAATTATGATGTGAAAATTCCCAAGTCTAGTGATGAAGAAGAATTACATTTCTATGGTGAGCAAATTAGTGATTCATCATGTACATGTAGGACGGGTTACTTAAAAGGAGATATTATAGATTAATCTCATTTCCACGTGTCATATTGTAGAAGTTGTTTCTCAATTGCTTTGCAAATTAGTGATTCAACATGTGCATATAGGATGGGTTTCTTAAAGAAGATATTATAGATTAATCTCATTTCCACGTGTCATCTTGTCGAAGCCATTTCTCAATTGCTTTGCAAATTACTGATTCATCATTTGCATATAGGACAGGTTACTGAAAGGAGAGATTATAGATTAATCTCATTTCCACGCATCATCTTTTAGAAGCCATTTCTCAATTGCTTTCGGAAACCACAAATCATAATCTAGAAATATGAGGGTTTTCACAGTGGAACAAATCTTTGATTACAATAACCAAAATACACTTTTGAGTGACAGTGGAGAAGCAAATCATGCTATAACCATTCCTAACACTGGAATTGTTAATGCCACTTTCCTATTGTCTAATATTTTGTTTTATCTCTCGTTGTAGATACTGGTGAGATGGTAAAGCATGATGAGCACAAAGATCATATGCAATCAAGTTCCCTTGCTCAAGAAGTATTTGTCTCGTTCAAAAGTAATTCTGATGTGAAAACTCCTGAGTCCAGTGATAAAGAAGAATTACATGTTGATGGTGAGCAAATTTAGTGATTCATCATTTCCATATGCGACTAGTTACTTAAAGGAGAGATTATATAGATTAATCTCATTTCCATGACATCTTTTAGAAGCCCATTTTCATTGGCTTTGAGGAACCCCAAATTGTAATATAAATATATGGGGTTTATGCAGGGGAAGGAATTTCTAAATATAACAACCGAAAGACACTTTTGAGTGACAGCGGAGAAGTAAATCATGCTAAAACCATTCCCTACACCGGAGTTTTTTATTCCACTTCCATATTGGCTAACACTTTCGAAGATAAAGTTAATTCCATTGAACCCATTACTGAAGAAACTAATCAATCTTCTGTAGGTGCTGGCAACACATCACCAAGGTTAAACTTCCAATTCAATTCCAAATGTCACATAGAAATTCTTTCTTCTTGTCATTTGTCCCAACATACTTCTTGTCATTCTTTTTGGAATTGTCTTAATGATTGACTGCTAAGTTTCACAGGTTGCATACTACACAAATAAGGTTGAGGGACCCTTTAACTAATGCTGGATTGGATCGAGAAAGTAAAAAACTCAGGATAGTGTGTGAATTTCATGCCAAAGGATGGTGCATCAATGGAAATTCTTGTAGGTTCCTTCACATAATGGGTGGATCAGATGCAGCGACGAAGAAAACTAAAACATGTGGGAGGGAAGGTAACTTTAAATTTATTTTTTTTAACTGGATATCTAAAGCAAGTAAAGCAAGTATGTTTGTGTTATGTGTTTGTTAGATCTCATAAACCTACTAGTTTTATATTATTTCTTTGTTGGAGCAGCATCTCCTAGTGCATGTATTCCACCTGAGAAGAACCCAATGCTAGACAGTGAGACGAAGGTGTTAGTTCTCTCTAAAGGTCACACCTTTCTAGGTTCTCCTTCATCAGAAGATAGAGGGAATTTCAGGCACAACTTGCACATAGATGATAACCCATACTATGGTACTTCTCAAATCAAAGGAAGTTTAAGTGCAAGGGATAATGCATATCGTGGAAGTTTCTCTACTGCATCACATGACAATGCTCGTGACACTAGAGTATGTGGCTTTGGGCCAACAATGGATGAAATAATCAATAAGTCGAGTGATATAGGCCGAGGTGATACTCGGCTTATCGACTTGCCTTATTCTCACTCTCGACAACCATTACCTTTTGGTTCTTCCTCGTGGAACACCAGCGCATATGGGCCGCATAAATTTGTGCAGAGTAGTCAAGAGCTTCAAGCTTATGTAGCCTCATCCAAGGAACGAAGTTCTCCACTAACTTCTCAGTTTGAATCAGATACTCTTTTACATTATCAAATTTCTAGAGATGCAGAGCCAACCAAGTATGAGTCCATCTTCTCTTCATTTGAGTGGAAACCATCTACTCGTTTCCACCCATCGCATGAGTTAACACGAAGGATATTGTTGAGAGAATGTTGTTCCAACCCATTGCATGACAATGATGATAAAATGAGACATGGTAAGCCAAGGGATGGAGTAGTATTAAAAGTTGATGGATCTATCAAAATAGATAGTATTGATTATGACTTGAAGGTAGGCAATCACATGCAAAGAGAATCAAAGGCTTACAAATGTTTCAAATGGGAACTTGTAGAGTTTGTGAAAGAATTGTTGAAACCAACTTGGCGTGAGGGCTTTCTAAGCAAAGATGCCCATAAATTGATAGTTCAAAAGGTTGCTGACAAGGTTCTTAGCACATTGCAACCACATCAAATTCCTAGTACCACTGAAACTGTGAAATCTTATCTTTGTTCATCTAAACCCGAACTTGCAAAGCTAGTTGAGGTTAGTTTCTTCACTTAATTGGTGGACATATTCAAGTCTAATTTTATCTTATCACACAACTCCTTGATATACAGTCATCATTGTTGCAGGTATACCTCAATATATATGGCAAAACTTGAGGTTGATGAGTGATTAATCTTTTTGCCACACTCTCCGGAAGGAAAGTTTTGTGGCCCCTTTGTTGTGGCTTGTGAAATAAGGCAATGTTTTAGATATCTACTTTATGGATGAAACCTCTAAGACTATGATAAACTTTAGGATATCTATTCTCTAGTGCAAATTTCCGGACAGAGTTTTGGTAAATAACTTTCTAGATCTGCACAAGTATCAAGGGAAGTGAACTCTCCTTTTATAAGCAATCATGTTGGAAAATGATGTGTATATAATGTTTGAGACAAAGTGTGCGTCTTCTTTATCGTGGCATGTTTGAAATATCCACTCCTACTCACTAGAGCTCATATTCTAGACATTGCTACATTGTAGGGACATCGACAATTCAATGTGAAACATATACGAGGGTAACCTAAGATCACAACATATGCTTGAGTAAACCAAAAACATGCAACTTGTGTGGCTTTCATTTGCGTTTGGAAATTTATGAAAATGTTTTCAAAACTGTTCAAGTGGAATCTTCTCTAATGAATAGATGAGTAAATAAAATCTTTTAATTTTTGTGGTGAATGAACAAGAAGGGACATGGACAGTGAACAAGAGGTTTGAGTTTTGAAAAAACATTAAATCTAAACTAATACTTCAAAATCATTTTATTAATTTAATTATTATATTTAAGTAAATAAATAAAATTAAAATTTTTACATGAATTCGAGCCGTTGAAAGGATTATCCAATTCGTATCCTATCTGAATTCAATTTAAAATTATTGTGTCCTTATTATGTTGTTTTGATAAGGATTTGTATCCAATAAACCTCAATCAATACTATAACGCCCCGACCCCAGGGCACGAACGAGCTCACCCGAGGACGGTCACGTTACCCACTAATGGCTTGGACTAACTTCCAGACCGAAGGCTGACCTCACAAACCAACACTAGTCCTTCCCAACGTGCTTTGTCCTCACTTACACGCACCCTAAAAAACTTTCCAGGGGGTCACCCATCTTAGTTCTACTCCAGGTGAAACACGCTTGACTTTGGGATTTTCCTAGAATAAGTGCCAAAAAAATGATGCACCATGTTGGTATGAGTACCACGTATTAAATTCTTTTGAGCTCTCCTTAACTATGCAGTCCTATTCTTTTGTAGCCTCAGTATCCCTCTCATTCCGATGTGGGCACGGTTCATTCATGTCACCCTCCGCTCAACTAATGGTAGTCTTACGAATGTTGTTCATTGTCCGTGCTTCTTTACACCGACAATTACTACCTGCTCCGGCACCGGGTCACTACATGCCCACCAGCTTCTGCTTGGTTCGTCCCTGAACCACACCGTAGTGGGAGAGGTTCGGCTCTGATACCATTTGTAACACCCCGTTCGCAGGGCCCGAACGAGCTCACCCGAGGACGGCCACATTACCCACCATGGTCTGGACCGACTTCCAGACTGATAGTTGATCCCATAAACCAATACAAGTCCTTCCCAGCGTACTTTGTCCTCACTCACACGCACCCTGAGAAACTTCCCAGGGGTTTATCCATCTTAGTTCTACCCCAGGTCAAGCACCCTTAACTTTAGGGTTTTCCTAGAATGAGTGCCAGAAAAGATGATGCACCACGTTGGTGCGAGTAGCACCTATCAAATCCTTTAAGCTCTCCTCAACTGTACAGTTCCATTCCTGTATAGCCTCGGAATCCCTCTCATTCCGATGTGGGCACGGTTTATTCATCTCACCCTCCGCTCAACTAATGGAAGTCTTACGGGAGTGGCTCATTGTCTGTGCTTCTTTACACCGACAATCACTTCTTGCTCCGACACCGGATCACTACAAATACTCATTATTATTGTGCGAATTTGTATTGGATATCGTGTCGGAGAAAGAATTGCCACTCCTAATGTCATGCCCATTTTTTAAACAAAGAAAATTTAGTTGAAAGCACTATTGAGGAGCATCAAGTAAGAAATGCGTGTTAGAGATAGGAACAGTAGTATGAAATATGAGATGTAAATTGAATATTTGAAAGCAGTAGATGAAATACTTTGATTATCAAAACAACGGGCCAAAAGATGATGCCCTCAAGAAGGGATCAAGGTTTCTTGATCTGGAGTAGCATTGTCTAACTATGAAGAGTGTAACAAGTAACCACCAATTGTTTATCAAAATGAAGTTAAGTTAACAAAGAAGCATCGATGTTAGGATGGCAGGATGCACACTTCAATAAGTCGCACATTAGGTTTTATTTATTGAAATACACGAAGGTACTCAGTTGGCATATGCCTGATAATACAATACTTGTACATCATGTTACTTGTCATATCTTTCACAAGTCACACGTGGTTTTATTTATAGAAATCCTCTCATGATGCCCAAACATTTTAATTATGAGCATCACAACAAGTTTAGGTGTGACCGGGAGGTGGCCTCCTTCCTCGGTCACCAAGACATGATCGTTGAAGCTCTCATTTTATGTCGAGCTAACATTTGTGCTAACCGTGTCAAATGTTCTTCTTTAAATGAGGTTCCCTCACTTTGAGCAACAAACAACATGAATGAAACGTCTAGGACATGACAAACAATTCACATGAAATTATGCTTTCATTTTCTTATTTTGAGCTCATGGTTCGAATTAAAACAAGTTTCAGTTTATTATTTTATAGATGAAGCCCACCTTGTTGGTATCATGTTGTCGATTCTTCTCGACTCAATAAAGCCACGCTTTGGTGTTCCACTTCATTTAGTATACGTTCTTGTGTGAGTTTGATCTAAATTATTGAGCTGGGAGTATTGACTAGATATTTAGTCTTAATATCTGTTATTATTCCCTTTAAACGTGTTTTGGGCTTGAAGTTCAAGCACATTTGAGTTCAATTGAAGTGTGGGTGTGAGCTATGATTGAAATGAATTTTTTTTTCTTTGTTCAAACGTTGGTGGTTCAAAGTTGAGGATGTTAGATTCATTGTTATGGTCAGAAGTGAAACAAGTTTTGGAGGCTTAAAATATTTAAGGATAAGTGATATATGGGTTTATTTTGGAGAAGGGGAACAAGAAATGCTTGAAACGAAAATAATAATGAAAATATCAATTTTGCTTAGTTCAAACATTGGTGGTTCGAAATTGAGGATGTTAGATTCATTGTTTTAGTTAGAAGTGAAACGAGTTTAGGAGGCCTGAAATGGCCAGGGCTAGGGATAAGTGATAAGTGGGTTTGTTTTGGAGAAGGGATACAAGAAATATTCGAAATAGAATAATCGGAATAAAAAAAGATAAAATTTGGTTGCACAAAAGCTCTATGTCATTGATCACATAAGTCCAGTATCAATTGTCAAACATAGAGATGAAAGATTGATGGTCAACACAAGATCAAGATTGCTCTATGTTGGTTGACATAGATCTTGTGTCGACCGGAGGCCATATGATCAACATTGAGAAAAAACTCTTGGTGCGAAAAGTTATTTAATCTTTGTTTCAGTTATTCGACTCAGTTCTTCGATTTTTGATTTTCTAGGCATGCTCCTAAGTGTTCTAACATGACTTGGGCCAATTTCAAGCATGCTAAATATAATTCTGAAGTCCAAAATCCATCATATCATGCATCTATTCCAAAGCTTGCATGTACATTTCTCTAAGTCCTCAAACATGTATTTACCTTTTACATTTTCAAACTAGACGTGCTTCTCATGTATTTATCATTTCTCATACTATACATATTTTTCATGCTCATGGGTCCATTTTCTCATTACTCCAAGATCCAACATATTTTAAATCACACATGATCCTTTGTAACGCATCACTTATCATGCTTTCATGCTATACTAGCTTTTTTAAGCCATGATTAGGCGTTACCTCTTGTAGACTTATAACCATCAAAATCTTCTAAATCTTTACTTGGGGAAAGAGGTTGGCTAGTTCTTGGTGCTACAAGGATTACGTTATGGAAACCTTACCTTAGGTTACCCTTGTACCTTTCTTCATGCTAGAGCCTTGAGATGGTGGTTCTTCCTCAAATCTTGGTGTGCTCTTATGAAGGTGAGGATCTTTACTTGTAAGAAAAGAAAGACAAGAACAAAAAGAAATGGTTGCACATGAGATGGCCAAGTGATCAAGGGAAGAAAATGGTGAAATGTATGGTTCTTGCTTCAAGGGGTTTGTAGTAGGAAGTTTATGGGGAGGCAAATTTAGAGGGTAAATCTTTAGCCGTATTTTTTGATTTAATTAGGGTTTGGTATTGGTTATTTAAGTCAAGTGCAGTAGAGAAAAAATGCTTTAGAAAATGATCAAGGTTATGCAAACGAGAGTCTGATTTTGGCTGTGTGGCCTTGAATATGATTTCTGTTCGTTTTTTATTTATTATTACTATTTTCTGTATTAGTAGAGTTTATTTGGAGTTCCATCAATTCGGTTCTATCAATTGGTGCGGTGAACGTTGAATCATGGTGACGACTAGAGGAGATGTAGAGAATCGGATTGATCATTTGTAGAAGGTGGTTGATGAATTAGCAGGAATTAGGAACCGTACAATCATTGGAAGCCAAGCAAGAGACATGTATGACAAGTATGGAGGAGATACTATCAAAAGGGAATTATGAAGGGGGACTGATGTGTATGTGGAGAAAGTTTAGGCAATTTGGCTTCCAATATCACACTTGAGGAGCAAATGGCGTCGGTGTATTTTCAATATCCAAGAATGGAGCTACCTTGTTTTAATGAATCATACACGCGAGCGTGGCTTGCTAGAGCGGGCTTATTTATTTTTTTGTACCCAAACCCTAGTATGTAGATACACAAAACCCTAAACCTAACTTGGTGGAAATATGTAGCATAACCGTAAATATTATTTACGGTTTCATGAAAATTAAAAAATAAAAAATAAAACCGTAAACGTTGTTTACGGTTTCAATATTAATGAAAATCCGGTTTTGAAGTCAGTGGGACTCGAACCCGATCAACGATAAGAAGTCAGACGCCTTATCCGTTAGGCCACGGGTACTTATTGTTCAAATCTGGTTTAAATCTTAAATAAATAAACAATATTGTTTTTATTAAAAAAAAAATAAAACCTACCACCCCGGAAACGCGTTGCGAACCCCCCCTCCCCAGCGCTGCGCCGCCGCAAGGCTCCCCTCCCCTGCCCGCTGACTGCCGTTCGCCGTCTACCCCCCACCGCCGGCGTCTCCTGCTGCTGCGTCGCCGTCGGCCCTGCTGCTGCGTCGCCGTCCTCAGCCCGCTGCCGCCGTCCGCCCTGCTGCGTCCGCCGTCGTCAGCCCCTCCTCCTCACAGGTAAGTGTCGTCCTCTCCAATTTGAAGAATTATGTCGATTTGAGCTGTAAATTTATGTTGTAAATATTAAGCCCCTACATGTTATTTACTGATTTTGTGATTCATGTTGTAAATTTATGCTCCATGGTGTAATTATTTGAGCTCAATAGTCGATTCTTTGGTTATTGAATGTATTTGAGATCTGTAGTGGTTTATTGATATATTGTGATATTCCTGATACATTATGTTGGATATGTTGATTATGTATACATTATGTTGGATATGTTGATGAATTTGATGTAGATGAATACAATGAATTGGATATGTTGATGAATTTGATATGTTGTTGAATTGGATATGCATTTTAATATGAATATTTATAAAATGTAGGGAATGGCATCATCATCATCTTTTCAAGCTTTTGTTAATGAAGGCCCATTAAAACCTGATTTATTGTATTTTCAAGGTAAACACCGTTCATGTGGTTTTTTTCCAATAAGGAAGAGGCTATAGCTCCCATAGGGTGTAGGAGGGCGGATAGAGCTTTTTGGATATATTTGGCTGATTCTGTGTTACAATGTCCTTATACTATGCAGCATATAGAACAAATGGGTTTTGATAGAGTGCTCCGGTTAGGAAATATTGTCCTAGACCGGTTTTTAGTTCAGAGTTTAATTGAAAGGTGGCGTCCTGAGACGAGCACGTTTCATTTTAGTTTTGGAGAGGCTACTATCACCCTACAGGATGTAGAGTGCCTTTTAGGAATAAGAACCGAATGAAATGCTGTGACAGGGAGCAAAGAAGCTCAGAGGGGGGATGGGGTCTGTATATTGAAAATCATTTAGGCATCCGGGAAGTTAGTCAACATAGAATACTCTTTAGAGATCTTGAGGATTTTATTGGCTTAAATGAAGCACAACTTCAATTAATTGATAATTGGCCTTTGAAGCGTGCCCGGGTTGTAGTTAGTTTTTATTTTAGGTGGGTTGTTCCCAGATAAAAATGGGAACAGTGTTTATTGTCACTTAGTTCGCGCATTAATTGAAGATAAAACATTCGAACTAAGTTGGGGTAGCGCTTGTTTGGCGGTTCTTTATAAAAATCTAAGCAAAGCAGCGATGTATCCGCTACCGAGAACCATTGACGGTTGCTTAGTACTCTTGCAGGTAATTAGAAAATTATTTAACTTATTTTACGAATGTATTTCTATTTATCAAGATTTGGGCATAGCAAAGATGTTTGTCTGTGTAGCCTCGGCCAATCACTCATTATGCGAAGTTGCCCGCGTTGCATCCACATGGTTACCGGTAAATATCTCGTTTTTTAAATAGTTGATCACTTAATTTTTTTAATTACTTACCCTGAAATTCTTATTTGAAATTGCAGATGGTCGGGCCGTAAAGATCACACAAATGTGGCTAGGCATAACCTGGAATTCTACAGACAACAATTGGCCCTCATGTCCGAGGATTGGGTATATTTAGTTACTTATAGTTATTTATTTTGTAATTCTTGACTTTAAATTTTTGGACTGTAGTTTTTATTTTTTCCATATGAGGACCAAAATTGGTATATCTGGTCCGATGAGACTCCTTGGACCTCCACCACCTTTCTGGTATGTTTTGAGACGGTCGCGAGTTACCAGCCGGAGCGTGTCAAGCGACAGTTTGGTTGCATTCAGGACATACCAGATTCCGGGTTGTTGCTCAGTTGCAGTGAGGATGTCAAGAAATATGCCAATTGGAAGAAAACCGGACATACGATCAAAAATTGGGAGTTTCATCATTCTATCCCGATGGAGATCTGGGATGATAGAAACAACCTACAAAATGTTCACCTCGGAGAAAACCCCTTGGTTCCCGGAGCACCCACAGTCTCAGCTAAGTACCTCGAATGGTTCAACCTAAGAACCGTTAAGTTTATAGAGAATCCGGCACATCGGCGGCCCAAGCCTGACGATGGATTCAGATCACAGGGTGATCGGCTACGATTAGTTTTAATTTAATCTTTTTTATATTTTTGTATTTTAAATATAAGCATAATACACAACTTGTTATTATTATTTCAGCTTAATCAGCTGGGTGACAGAGACCATATGTTGGATGCTTCTTATTCACACTATGGTACTATGTCTGCTCTTTCGAATGAAGAAATGCCCATGCTTCTCGAAAACTTCAGAAATATGAAGCTTGAGGTCGCCCAATCCTTCGACTTATCCGGTGATGTGATGCAATCAGCTATCCATCCTTCACAATCAATTGTCAATGAGGATCCGGGCGCAGATGGTCGTCCATTTGGGGTAGTGCACCGGGTTGGACGCGGAGGAGGAGGAAGAAAACCGGGTGGTGGACGGAGGAGACGTTTGATTCAGCAAGAACTTCCGCCACATAATTCTCCGGGTGCTGAGTTTTTCGAGGGTCTTGGACATCTGCATCCTGAACTAGGGGCAGGCGCCGGTAACAATTGATTGTGAAGGATGGACGGTGTCTCCTCCGTCCACCACCCAATTTTCTACCTCCTCCTCCAAGTCCAACCTGGTGCACTACCCCAAATGGACGACCATCTGCGCCCGGATCCTCATTGACAATTGATTGTGAAGGATGGATAGCTGATTGCATCACATCACCGGATAAGTCGAAGGATTGGGCGACCTCAAGCTTCATATTTCTGAAGTTTTCGAGAAGCATGGGCATTTCTTCATTCGAAAGAGCAGACATAGTACCATAGTGTGAATGAGAAGCATCCAACATATGGTCTCTGTCACCCAGCCGATTAAGCTGAAATAATAATAAGAAGTTGTGTATTATGCTTATATTTAAAATACAAAAATATAAAAAGGATTAAATTAAAACTAATCGTAGCCGATCACCCTGTGATCTGAATCCATCGTCAGGCTTGGGCCGCCGATGTGCCGGATTCTCTATAAACTTAACGGTTCTTAGGTTGAACCATTCGAGGTACTTAGCTGAGACTGTGGGTGCTCCGGGAACCAAGGGGTTTTCTCCGAGGTGAACATTTTGTAGGTTGTTTCTATCATCCCAGATCTCCATCGGGATAGAATGATGAAACTCCCAATTTTTGATCGTATGTCCGGTTTTCTTCCAATTGGCATATTTCTTGACATCCTCACTGCAACTGAGCAACAACCCGGAATCTGGTATGTCCTGAATGCAACCAAACTGTCGCTTGACACGCTCCGGCTGGTAACTCGCGACCGTCTCAAAACATACCAGAAAGGTGGTGGAGGTCCAAGGAGTCTCATCGGACCAGATATACCAATTTTGGTCCTCATATGGAAAAAATAAAAACTACAGTCCAAAAATTTAAAGTCAAGAATTACAAAATAAATAACTATAAGTAACTAAATATACCCAATCCTCGGACATGAGGGCCAATTGTTGTCTGTAGAATTCCAGGTTATGCCTAGCCACATTTGTGTGATCTTTACGGCCCGACCATCTGCAATTTCAAATAAGAATTTCAGGGTAAGTAATTAAAAAAATTAAGTGATCAACTATTTAAAAAACGAGATATTTACCGGTAACCATGTGGATGCAACGCGGGCAACTTCGCATAATGAGTGATTGGCCGAGGCTACACAGACAAACATCTTTGCTATGCCCAAATCTTGATAAATAGAAATACATTCGTAAAATAAGTTAAATAATTTTCTAATTACCTGCAAGAGTACTAAGCAACCGTCAATGGTTCTCGGTAGCGGATACATCGCTGCTTTGCTTAGATTTTTATAAAGAACCGCCAAACAAGCGCTACCCCAACTTAGTTCGAATGTTTTATCTTCAATTAATGCGCGAACTAAGTGACAATAAACACTGTTCCCATTTTTATCTGGGAACAACCCACCTAAAATAAAAACTAACTACAACCCGGGCACGCTTCAAAGGCCAATTATCAATTAATTGAAGTTGTGCTTCATTTAAGCCAATAAAATCCTCAAGATCTCTAAAGAGTATTCTATGTTGACTAACTTCCCGGATGCCTAAATGATTTTCAATATACAGACCCCATCCCCCCTCTGAGCTTCTTCGCTCCCTGTCACAGCAATTCCTTCGGTTCTTATTCCTAAAAAGCACTCTACATCCTGTAGGGTGATAGTAGCCTCTCCAAAACTAAAATGAAACGTGCTCGTCTCAGGACGCCACCTTTCAATTAAACTCTGAACTAAAAACCGGTCTAGGACAATATTTCCTAACCGGAACACTCTATCAAAACCCATTTGTTCTATATGCTGCATAGTACAAGGACATTGTAACACAGAATCAGCCAAATATATCCAAAAGGCACTATCCGCCCTCCTACACCCTATGGGAGCTATAGCCTCTTCCTTATTGGAAAAAAACCACATGAACGGTGTTTACCTTGAAAATACAATAAATCAGGTTTTAATGGGCCTTGATTAACAAAAGATGATGATGATGCCATTCCCTACATTTTATAAATATTCATATTAAGATGCATATCCAATTCAACAACATATCCAACATAATGTATACATAATCAACATATCCAATATAATGTATAAGGAATATCACAATATATCAATAAACCACTACAGATGTCATATACATTCAATAACCAAAGAATCGACTGATTGAGCTCAAATAATTACACCATGGAGCATAAATTTACAACATGAATCACAAAATCAGTAAATAACATGTAGGGGCTTAATATTTACAACATAAATTTACAGCTCAAATCGACATAATTCTTCAAATTGGAGAGGACGACACTTACCTGTGAGGAGGAGGGGCTGACGACGGCGGACGCAGCAGGGCGGACGGCGGCAGCGGGCTGAGGACGGCGACGCAGCAGCAGGGCCGACGGCGACGCAGCAGCAGGAGACGCCGGCGGTGGGGGGTAGACGGCGAACGGCAGTCAGCGGGCAGGGGAGGGGAGCCTTGCGGCGGCGCAGCGCTGGGGAGGGGGGGTTCGCAACGCGTTTCCGGGGTGGTAGGTTTTATTTTTTTTTTAATAAAAACAATATTGTTTATTTATTTAAGATTTAAACCAGATTTGAACAATAAGTACCCGTGGCCTAACGGATAAGGCGTCTGACTTCTTATCGTTGATCGGGTTCGAGTCCCACTGACTTCAAAATCGGATTTTCATTAATATTGAAATCGTAAATAACGTTTACGGTTTTATTTATTTTTTTAATTTTCATGAAACCGTAAATAATATTTACGATTTTATTTTTTTTTTCAATTTTACTTATTTAATTATAAGATAATTGAACCTAATTTTAGTTCATCCTAAAACCGTAAATAGTGTTTACGGTTTTGATGAAAGTGTGAACACTGTTTACGGTTATGCTACATATTTCCACCAAGTTAGGTTTAGGGTTTTGTGTATCTACATACTAGGGTTTGGGTACAAAAAAATAAATAAGCCTGCTAGAGCGGAGCAATATTTCTTGGTTCACGAAACCCTACAAACCACCGAATGAAACTTGCAATGGTTGCAATGACGGGAACACCCATGCCATGGTTCGAGCTATTGTAGTGACAAAGTTTTGGAATAGATTTGTCGGCATTTACAAAAGAATTACTCATACGATTTGGAGATTCAACAACTCTAAATATCAATGAATCTCTTGCTTAGGTGAAACAAACAAGTTTATTAGAGGACTATATGACAACTTTTGAAGATCGCGCGTAAATCCCAAAATTTTCTGATATTTACTGCAAGGGATTTGGACTAATGTAAGAGTTGAGAGCATATACACAATGCCATTGTTAAGGTTTAAGGATTTACTTGACGGCCCTACAGAAAGCACAAAAATTGGATTGAGTCGCAGCTGGAACATGCTTTCGATGAGGCCCAAAGATATAGTCCTACACATCGCTAGTTCGCTACTTTTCGTGAACATTGAACGTGATGATTGGTGGAAGTTTTTGAGGACCCCTCAAAAGTTCCTTGGTGACCATTAATTAGGGAAGAGAGTTGTGGGGCCTTGAGATCAAGACAGTTGTAGGAGGGAGCAATTGATACACACGTTCCTGAACGTTTTCATTATTATTTTCCTATTTTATGATATTTATATAGGGATAAATCTTTAGAGTATAGAAAAGATGGTTATAAAAATCATTAAAGTTAGGCAGACGAGAGTCTAATTTGGGCGGCATAGCCGTTTGGCCTCATAAGAGGTTTTCTGTTCGATTTTTTTCTTTTAGTATTAAAAGAGTTGATTTGGAGTTCTATCAATTCGGTTCTATCAGAGGGGGTAGACGAGGAGGGGGATCTAATATGTTTTTAGTGAAGAGTGTTGAAGTATGAAGTGCGCAGGGTGAGTTATAGTTTTTGGTTCCTTGTGTGGAGGTGACTCTTGCCAAAAGAAATGATGAAAAACAAGTTTCATCAAGCTTCAAGTTAAAAGTGTTTTAGCACAGTTTGGGGAAGAGGTTGAATTCAAACCTTGAAAGGGACTTGGCTTGAATTTGTAAAGTATCCTACAAAATCCTAGTGAATTGACCTTATAATTAATGGAGCTAAGGTTTCATTTAAGTAAAAGCTGGAAATCTATGTAAGTTGACTACATTTTTAATTAAGTTCTAAGAAATCATTATTAGGGTTTGCATCCCTTGATGCCTAATTGATGAATATGTGTGATTATCATCTTGATGATTCTATAATCACAAGTGTCAACTGTATTGTATTCCCATTGGATGGATTTCCAAGCATATGCTATAAACTCATTTAGTGGTAATGCGCATATGAGAAATAAATTCGATTTCGAGGACTCTTTTATTAATTAAAAATACGGGGTATTACAACAACATGAAATCACCAAAACTCACCACAAGTTCTAATTCCCTTCTCACAACATTTTTAACCTCAAATTTCATCAACATAACAAAACCAAGAGCTTCAGACTTTTCTTAAAGAATGAGGTCTCAAGAGTGAACCTTTGTGTGGATGAGACTAAAATGCAATGAAAATAATAAATGAAGTGAGGAAGAGAGGGAGTATTGTTCAAAGGTGAGGAAAATCAATTGATGTGGTAGGTGGGTAGGATTATAGCTGACTAGGTGTGTTGTCTTTTGGGGGTTGGTTCGTTTGCCTTCTTCTCATTGTGTTAAACTACTGCAGATTCAGAATCTTCCCGAATGGTGTTTGCATCTTCCAAAACTTTGCTTTGGATTCATTAAAATGAAACCTAGTTTGGAAAAATTATTCAAATTGATAGAAAAATATGTCCTCCAAATTACGCGATTTGTTGCGGAACTTCTAAGTTTCCGATCAAATTGATAATAAGTTATTATTGGCTTGTAAAAACTGACAAAATAAAATACATCATCCATCTCTAAACATTAAATAGATGAAAACTTTTCTGGTTTGCCTAAACTTTAGTAAGCTAGCTATGTAATAAAATTTCCTATAGAAGCCGTGTAAAGTTTAAGTGTGAGGAGATAATTCTGGCTTGTAAACTTTAATGTGTGGTTTTGCAGTCAAAAGTAGGAAAAATATGTATCTTTTTTACTGGTACTGAAGAAAAAGATGGGATTGTGATCTTTAAATCTTATAAAAGAGGATTTTTGTGTGGTGTTATTGTGCTGCATATAAATTTATTGCTGTGAAGTGCATACTGGTTTATCTAAAGAACGAAATCTATTCTGTTTGCTCCTTTGGTTAGGTGTTGATTTTTCTCACTCTTGAAGTTCATACTAATGGAATTCTAAATATGTGGAGAAGAATCATGGCGAAAACGACCCATTTCAGGAGCTGAGGTATTTATCATATTCATTAGCAATAGCATGATGGAAGTGGACAGCTTTGAAATGAGTTATTAATTACTTGCATTAAATAATGGGCCCAGGCTGCTTGCTGTAATTGGTTACAAAAATTTGAAAATCAGATTTCAATGAAATCTTCTAGATAGGGCTAAATTTAGAAATGTGGTGTGTTTCTTATGTGTACATGCTGGAACAGATGGGCAGAAAATCCACAAGCAATTGCAAGCCCAATGGATAGAAGTGATGAGCCCGAGGGAAATGAAGTATTTTTCTCATTGCAACTATGTTTGTTTGACGCTTGTGGTTGGCTGACTGGAACAAGGATCTCTGTATGATGAGAACAGCTTTTTCCATCAGCGCGCACTTCTCACATGTTGTCCCCTTTTCTGGTGCGTGTCTAATTCTATCATTGGTATTTTCTTAGCAGCGTGATGCCGTGAAGCACATGTATAGTTACCAACCAAATTTATTGTTTTTTTTATCTTAACTCCAGCTCTTTTCTGTTTATTTATATTTTATTTTTACTATTTTTTTTAATATCTTGTTTGCGATAGTGACCCCCTTGAGGGGAAATCTGCTGCAACATCTGGGAACATTTTCTGTCATGATGAATATTGGATGGTGGCACAGCAGTTGGATGCAATTTATTTCATAGTTTTATGATTTTGGGGTGGGTTGAATCTTGTCTTTATGTATTTTTCCTCTTCCGGAATTATTTTTTTAAACAGCTATCTGACTCTGTTATATTTCCAAATTTGTTCTTGATTTTAAAGTACATCAGTTTCGAAACTGATTTCAGTTGCTGCTGCTATCTAGAACTCCAGCAGGTATCACAGGCCTTTTATTGCAAGACCTCAATTATCCGAGGTTTACAAGGCTGCAGTCCCTTTAAGAAGCTGGTCGCAAAGAAATGCATCTGCGTATCTTGTAATAAGAGACCGAGACTGGGAGCTCATGCGATAACAGATTAATCCAATAAATTTGTTCCATCAAATAAGAACGGCTATGCACCATGGATGGAATATAGAAAGAGCACTTACTCTGTCAATTATTGTTTGATTTTTTGTTTTTCATTTCTGTGTCTGAGTCTGTTGAGTTTCTTGTTATAGTGAGTATTTTCTAGTTAAAGTTTGATCTCAGCCATTGGTTTGTATGTGTAGATTAACAGCTGTGCTTTACTCTTTTTGTCGGTTTTTCTGGGTTAAATACAGACTTTACTTGTAATTTGAGAGATGATGAGAAATAAAATTTTCCTATGATTTCCAGAAATTCTCTATGGTGTCTAGAGCCAGATTCATCAATCAAATTTGGGGGAAATCCATTTTCAGCGGAGAATCATGAGCAGGGAGGTGAATGAGTTTAGACGGTCGGGCCTTCGAGAGGATGGAAATATAATCGAGAAACGATTCAATAGAAATATTAATCTTGTGTCTGCATCCAAACGACCACACAGGAATTTAATTGGTTGGAATTGTTCTTACTGGTAAGAATTTTTATGCTTATTGATGGTAATCTACCAGAACCACCTAATGTTTCACCATACTACACGCCATGACTGAAGGCTGATTATATGGTATCGACTTAATGATTGTGGGATGAAATTAAGCAATTGTTAGATATGAGCAGTGGCCCAAAAAATATGAAGGGAGTTAAGTAGCTATATCCAGGGAAATTACAGTATTATGTCATAATTTAATCATTTGAATACACTGTGGGATGAACTCAACTTGCTTATGTGTGGGGCAGCTACTATTTCCAAATGTCTAGATGATGGTGAAAACTTATGAAGTTCCTTTTGGAACTGAATGATAATTTTGATACCGTTCGTAGTCAAATTTTACTGCAGGAGCCACAGAGCTTCCTCTATGCCCTATGATGTTGCAAAATGATCAGAGGATTGTTGCTTCCTCTCATTCACATCATTTTGAAGATTCAGCTATGTATGCGGAAAATCGAAACTCAAATACAACCAAGTGAGATAATAAAGTAGTCGGAGGTTTTTATAGAGCACGATTAAATAGAGAACACGAGACTGAAGTGTACTCATTGTAGTGACAGGGCATGAAGACAGAGATTGGTATAAAAAACTGAAGGATTATTCGAGCTCATGTACTACACAAAATATGGAGGAGAGTGATATGAGCAAGTTTATTCATAAGGAGATTGTCTATGCTTTACACAGTATAATCCTTCAATGAATCAAAACGAAGAATCGAACTTAGCATCGTACAATCCAACTCTGATGCCTTTAGTAATTATGATGAGCATTTTGCATTTAACATTGTTAATGGTCGATTTCGAAATAATTGATGGGAATTTTCATATATCATTGATCAAGATATTACACACATATATACAAGCAGGCAAATCTATTCTAGGAAACTTAAATTGATCAAAATCAATACTATCCATATTTACAAATATACCTCTCCCTCCATCTCTTTTTAATAGTCTGGTTTAATTTGGGCACAATAATCAAAGCATGTGAGTATAGAATGAATTGAGTGAAATTAATATTTTATTGTTGAATGTAAAAAAGTTACAATTTTTAGAAACAAGACTATTAAATTGGGACGTACGAAAATGAAAAATAAGACTATTAAAATGGGACGGGGGAGTACTTATGTTCCAACACTCCCCCTAAAGTTGAGCATCAATATTAATCATGTCCGACTTGTTACAAAGATAAGCAACACAGGCACAATTCAAGGCTTTAGTAAATATATCTCCAAGTTGATCTTGTGTCCTCATATATCTGATCTTTATGAATTTTCTCACGGACAAAGTGACAATTAGTTTCAATATGCTTAGTCCTTAATGAAAAACATGATTAGAAGCAATAAGTATTGCAGAATGATTGTCACATTATAACTTAGCTGGCATGAAAACCTTCAATCCCACTTCATTGAGAAACTTTATTACCCACAGTATCTCACATTCAACTTTAACCATAGCTCTATACTCAGACTCAAAACTTGATCGTGAAACAACTTGTTGTTTCTTGCTTGTCCATGAAATCAAAATGCCTCCAACAAAAATGCAATATCCCATAATCGATCTACAATCTTCTTTTAATCTCGCCCAATCAGCATTTGTGAAACCTTCGATTCTATTATGACCATGATCAGCATAAAAAATTTCATGTACCAGTGCTCCTTTGAGATAACACAAATTTGTTCAACAACTCTCCAATGGGCAATAGTAGGTGATGGCATGTATTGACTAACCACACTAACTGAAAAGGCAATACCAGGGCGAGTTACCCTAAGATAGTTAAGTCTTCCAACCACTCTTCTATATCTCTAAGGATCATCAAACAACTCACCATCTTTTGTGATTTGTGGTTGGAAACCATTGGAGTACTACATGGTTTAGCCCCAAGTTTTTCGGTTTCTGACAATAAGTCAAGTACATATTTTCTCTGCGATAGAAATATTTCTTTCTTGCTCCGGATAACCTCAACACCAAGAAAATACTTCAACATCCCAAAGTCTTTGGTTTCAAATTGAGTGTGTAGGAATTGTTTGAGAGATATAATTCCTGCACTGTCACTACCAATAATAACGATATCATCTACATAGACTACCAATAGAATAATGCAATGGTCAGACCGTTTGTAGAAAAATAATTGATTAGATTTACTCATCTTCATACCAAACTTCTCAACACCTTGAGTAAATTTATCAAACCATGCTCGAGGGCTCTGCTTCAAGCCGTACAAAGATTTCTTAAAAAAAATATATGCTTCTGCTTAGACTCCCCCTAAGCAACAAAGCAAGGTGGTTGCTCCATATAGACATTCTCTTGGAGGTCACCATGTAAAAAGACATTTTTAATGTCCAGTTGGTGAAGAGGTCAATGATGAGAGACTGTCATTGAAATCAAAAGTCTAATAGAAGTTAGTTTGGCAATCAGAGAGAAAGTATCAAAATAATATACACCGTAAGTTTGAGCATAGTCCTTGGCCACCAGACGAGCCTTCAAAGGAGCAACGCTACCATCTGGATTAACCTTAACATTAAATATTCACTTACATCCAATAGGTTGTTTACCCGACAGAAGGCCTACTAAATCCCAAGTACCATTAGCATATAGTGCATTCATCTCCTCAATCATAGCAGTATGCCAACCAAATTGAGTCTGAGCTTCCAAACAGATTTAGGAATATAAATAAAAGAAAGATAAGTAACCAAAATACGAGTGAGTGGAAGAAAATGATCATAGAAAACAAAAGAAAAATATGAAAGATACAAGAGCGTTTACCTATTAGGAGAGCTATAGGAAGATCATCACTTGACACAGATCTGAGGTTGAAGTTACTGGCTCATCAGGACATAAATCAGGAGTATCAAGCACCACATCAGTAGCAACCAAAACCGAACGAGGTCGGCGAGAATAAGTTTGTTTGATAGGAGGCCGACTAGAGACAGAAGGAATAGCTAGAGCAGTATGCTCATTATTTTCTAAAAATGAGGATAGCCCGTGGTGATGCAGGTATATAACTCAATCAAAGAAAATACATTCTTGATATTTTGGATCGAGTTGGTCTTCTTGGTTGCAAAGTTGTTCCTACTCCTTTACCTGTCGGTGTGCAACTTACAAGGGAGAATTTAGTCCTCTTATCAAATCATGATCAATATCGATGAGTTGTTGGGCAATTATTGTATGTTAACCCAACACGAACTGATATTTCCTTTGCCACACAACAACTAAATTAGTTTGGGGGATCTCCTAAAACAATTCATTGGTATGGTGCTTTACACGTACTACGTTTTCTTTCTTTCACATAATGCATTTCATCTTTTTAGCTATTCAGATGCAAATTGGGGTTCATATCTTACCACAAGAAGGTTTATTATTGGTTATTGTATATTTGTTGGTGGAGCTCTTGCTTCGTGGAGATGTAAGAAGTGTTGGGTCATTATCATTTAATTGGCCTTGAATTAAATTAAGCCCAAATGATTTTGACCAATTAAGCCCAGTAGGGCTTTGACCATTTCAAATTACACAACATGTGTGGTGTGTGTAATTGTGTAGCTGCTCCCCTTCAGAGAAAAAAAAAGAGAGAAGACTGTTGTCCTTCGTGAAAAATAATAGAGAAAAACAGAGAGTGAGAACAACAAGAAAAAAAAACGGAAGAAGGAAGAGAGAAGAAGAGGTGTTGGATCTTCATCTTCACAACCTTGCTTCTCCAATATGGTGATACCTTTCTCATAGCCTCTAATCTCTATTTTATTTGGTAAACCTAGATTGTGATCTAGAGAGTTTTATTGTGAACCAATTGATTGTGAGGGTTTTATTGCTAGCCAAGATAGGTGATGTCTTGAGGTTTTGTTGATGTTATTGGTGAACCTCTAGTGTGAATTGCTAGGGAGAATATTTGTGTACCCATTATTATTGATATAGTGGAGGTTTGTTGAGGTGGCTTCTAGCCCGTGGTTTTTACCTTCATCTTGGAGGGTTTTCCACGTTAAAAATATCGGTGTCCTCTTTACTGCTTTGTGGTTATTTCCTTGCATTAGTGCTTTGGTTGATTTGGCTTGATTTGTTAATCTCATTTTGCACACAAGATTGTTGCTTTGATTGTCTTGGTTTATCTCCACATTTGTGTTTATCCCCAACAAACTGCTACCAGAGCACTGGTTGGGTTGTGGCAAGAGATTGGAGTATCTGTGTGTTTAAATGGAGGAGCAAAATTCTTTTGGGATGATTAAATTAAATTATGGGAATTATGCTATTTGGAAGAGAAAAATGTTAGACTTTCTTTATTGCAAAGATCTCTTTTTGCCGGTGTTGGGCAAAGAAAAACCAACATATAAGAGTGATGAGGATTGGGCTATATTGCACATGAAAGCTTCCGCTACGATTAGGCAATGGGTAGATCCCAATATATTCCATCACATAGCAGAGAAAACCAAAGCAGATGTTTTATGGAAAAAGTTGGAGGCACTGTATGAGAAAAATACTTTCAGAAACAAAGCACTACTCATCAGGAGACTTGTGAATTTGAAGTTCAAGGATGGGAAAAGTATGACTGAGCATAAAAGTGACTTTGTGGGGTTAGTAAATCAGTTGACCGGTATGAAGCTTAAGCTTGAGGATGAGCTACAAGCACTCTTACTTCTGGGGTCTCTACCTGATATTTGGGAAACATTGGTGGTCTCATTGAGCACTTCTGCACCTGGTGGGACTTTGACCATGGAGATGGTTAAAGATAGTTTGCTTAATGAAGATGCAAGAAGAAAAGAAAGAGGTGATAAGCTCATAATTATACTCACTTATCTATATTTTTCTCCATTGTTTCAAGTGTTTTATGTTATGTTTTTACTTATTTCTGTGCATGAGTCTACTTTAGAGGGTGTTATGCCTTTGATGGGTGAATTTTGCAGGTTTTAGGCCAAATTCATTGAAAACCCGTACCGAAAGCAGATGATGTTCAAAGGAACAGTCACGACTTCTTCCACAGATGGAATCTGAGCTAATGGAGCACATGGATGAAAAGATCTTTGAATTAGCTTTCCAACGCAACTGGAATCGGGTCAATCGGAGTTCGGGAGAGGAAGTTATGGCCAAAACCGTGTGACTGCGCAGACAGATGCATCCGTGTCGAGAGACAGGATTTCTGTCGACCGACAGGATTCCTGTCGATCGAAATTCCCTCTGTCGAGCGACACAGAAGCCCGAAAAAGCTATTTTGGGCCTGTTTTGGCAGTTTTTGCTATTTTGACACAATACTCAAATTATGTCTTTTTCCCCCTCTATAAATATGAACTCTTAGGCACGAAATTACATCTTCCTTTCTCTGTTATTGCTGAATACATTGGAGTTTTTCAAGACATTGAAGGTTCCTATTTTATTTGTAAGTTCATTAATAATATGTTTCTTTATTTTCTAGTCATGATTTGTGGCTAGAACCCTAAACAGGTTCTAGGGTTATGATTTCTTTTCTGATGCATGTCTAATTGATATCAACTCATATAGCATGGATTAATTCTCTGATTTAATTTTATAATCTAGATTAAAAGAAGGACCGAGAGGTGAATTGAGATCTAGGTTTATAGTTAATAATTGATGGATCGAGAGATGAAAATTGTTAACAGGAAGAGAGAATTAATTGTGTTTGTTTTCTGTCTCAAAAGGAAGAAACTTGCATAGGAATTAATTAGATAATTATTGAGATTAATTAATTTGGTGTTCTTGAGACCGAGAGGAGATAGTCACTAATTAATAATCTAGGATTTAATTGCCTGACCAAGGAATTTAATCCATAAAAATCTATGTTTTCCCCATTGTTGAGTTGATTGATATTTGCATGTTGATGATTAGATTATCTGCCCGAGGATCTGTGCTTTCCTTTAATTGTTTTCAAAACCCTTTAATTTCTTGCAATTGTTATCTTTAATTTCCAAAACAAAAACCTTTTTCAATTTCCTCAAACATCTATGTCCTAAGAATCATGGCTAGTACTTTGGATTTCTCGTTGCACATTCCCTGTGGGATCGACCACCCTTGGGTGTAAAAATATTATTTGCTTAACCGCTTTATTGCAGTTATCAAATTGGCGCCGTTGCCGGGGAATTGTCAGATTAATCTAAATATTAGTTTATTTTTAGTTCTGATGGATTGAGGCTGTAATTTTATTTTAATTTCGTTTTTGGTTTGTTGATTTTGGTTTTTGGTGTTTGATTTTCGTGTTTTCCCTGTTCAGTTTTTTTTCCAGTTTTCGGCCTCTGTTTCGACCGACAGACTTCCTGTCGACCGAAACAAAAGCAGGAACCTTTGTGTCGATCGACAGGCCCTCTGTCGATCGACACTGCTTCTGATTTTCAAGTTTTTGCTGTTTTGGTTGCAGGTTTATGAACACAAGGGCCCAAGGCAAGCCACTCGAGATTTTTGATCCAGAAATCGAGGCTACTGTCCGGAAGAGAAAAAGCAAGGAAAAACAAAGCACAAGCACAGTCATGGATGATATGCCACCTTTGGAGGATCCCGACACACAGCTCATCACTCAAGAGAGTGCCACATTACTTGTCCAAGAAGTCACTCAGATGAAGGACATCATCAAGCAGCTCATGGCAGAAAGGGAAGCAGAAAGGCGCGAGGCCGAAAGAAGAGAGAGAGAGAGAGCCCAGAGGGAGGATTCCGACGATGAGGACCCCAATGCTATGGCCAAGAAGTACAGACCACAGCCCGGGAATGAGGGATTTGTTATTGGCATCACCGCCAATAACTTTAAACTCAAGACCGGCTTGATTCAGACGGTTCAGCAGAACCAATTTGGGGGCCGAGCAGTGGAGGATCCGTACACCCACCTCAGGATGTTCGTGGAGGTGTGTGATACCATCAAGCAGAATGGAGTCTCTCAGGATGTGATCCGGCTTCGTCTGTTCCCCTTCTCACTTAGGGATCAGGCGCGAACGTGGTTCACCGCTTTGGACTGCACCAACATTCAGACATGGGCTGATCTCCGAACAGAGTTCCTCGGCGCATTCTTCCCACCGTCAGTGATTATTCAGAAAAAGATGGAGATCTTGCAGTTCCACCAGAGAATGGATGAGTCTATGTTCGAAGTTTGGAGAAGGTGGAATGAGTTGTTGAGGAGCTGCCCAGGCCATGGAGTTGATACTGAGGAGCAGGCTCATATCTTCTATAGAGGATTGACCGAGGAAAGCCAGAAGTCGGTGGACTATGCAGCTGGAGGTTCATTGATGAGCAAGTCACCAGAAAAGACTCTGAAGCTGTTCAAAAAGATGTCCCTACATGATCAACAATGGGGGAATCCAAGGAGGCCACAAATCCGAGCTATCGAGGCAAATGAGGAGGACACATTGAAGAAAGAGGTTGAGAAGCTCAAGGGGGAGGTTGAAAAACTAACAACTTCTGCTTCTGTTTCTGTTGCACAGGTTGACCCTATCGCCGACGTGAACTACATGAATCGTGGTGGCTACCAGAATCAGTACCGGCAAGGGGGATACCAACACTACCATTCTAGACCTCATCCAGGCTTCTCCTACTCTCAGCCTGAAGCTGCCGAACAACCATCTCCTGATTTTGATGTGCAAAATGGCGAGATTGTGGAGAAGAAGAAGGATAGCCTCGACGAAGTGCTGAAGAATTTCATCAAGGCTTCGGACCACAGAATGGGAAAAATTGAGAAAGAAGTGGAAGGAGTCCACTCCAAGATGGACATGTTTGACAAGCACGCCAAGATCCTTGAAACTCAAATGAGCCAAATTGCTACCACCATCGGAATACAACATACTCCAGGAAAGCTGCCCAGCACCACCGAGGCAAATCCCAAGAACCGGAAAGATTGCAAAGCTGTGAGGCTGAGGTCCGGAAAGAGCTACAAAAGTCCAAGGATGCCCCAAAGCAAGTTTGGGGGGAGAAAAGAAGCTGACCCAGCAGAGCCGGCCTCTGTTTCGATCGACAGGAATCCTGTCGATCGACACAGAGGACCAGAAGAGGCAGTCGACACAGATTCAGATGAGGAGATCGACAGAACTGCAGAGGGTGTGTCGACCGACACACCCCCTGTCGATCGACAGGCAGTCCAGACTCCAGGCCAGTCGACACATCAACACTTTCAGCACCATTCTTCCACTTCCGATGCTGCCAGGCCACCTCCGATGCCATTTCCTCAGAGATTCGCCAAGCAGAAAGAGGATTCCAAGTTCTCTCGCTTTGTTGAGAACTTGAAGAAGGTAAGCATTAATATTCCACTAATTGAAGCTCTTTCTGAAATTCCAGGTTACATGAAATATCTCCGGAAGCTGATGAGCGCAAAGAAACACTTCGTGGAGAATGCAACCGTGAAGCTTCATGAGCAGTGCAGCATGGTCCTACAGAAGAAACTTCTAGTCAAACGAAGTGATCCAGGATGCTTCACCATTCCAGTTGAGATCGGGGGATTCAAGTTCGAGAAGGTGCTGTGCGACACTGGTGCCAGCATCAACTTAATGCCCTTCTCTATCTTCCAGCGCCTCAAGATTGGAGAGTTGAGGCCGACTACAATTACTTTGCAGATGGCAGACCGATCTGTGTCTCGCCCTAAAGGTATAATTGAGGATGTTCTCATTCGTGTGGGTCATCTAATTTTTCCTGCAGATTTTGTAGTCTTGGATATGAAGGAAGATGGCAGTACACCCCTCATCTTGGGAAGGGAATTCCTAGACACTAGTGCTGCGCTGATTGATTGCCGTGGTGGGGAGATCACGCTTCGAGCAAATGAGGAAAGGATCACATTCAAGCTCGACACAAGCCGGCAACAATCCGAATGCTTCAGAATCACATTCCGGGAGGAAGCAGCTGAGGAAGAAGAAGAAGAAGCAAGTGAGGAGTTCAAAGAAGACCAAGTCGCTCAAAGATGGGAGCGAGGGAATGAGTCGGCAAAATTGTCAATTACACCGTCTCTTCCCGAGCTCACTGCTGTCATCCAAGATCGGTGGGTCTATATAGTGGATTCTCATGGGAGGCGAGTGCGAACTAGCCCGCCCTGGTTCTGAAAACAGGTATCGTCGAGCTACGACGTTAACTAAAGCACTTGTTGGGAGGTAACCCAACTGTTATTTGTTTTTATTTCAATTCCTTTCAATTTTCGTATATTTTATTTTCTGCCATTACTTTGTTTGGTTTTGTTGTTCAATTTTGAAAAAAAAAAAAAATATATTTTGGAGGAATTGCCTCTGTTTCGATCGACAGACCGGCTGTCGATCGACACAGAAGCATGGCGCACGGAGAACACTTCGATCGACAGCAGCATGAGTCGACAGAAGGCTCTGTGTCGATCGACAGGCCCTCTGTTGATCGACACAGAGTGCCAGCAGCACTAAATCTTCGTCGCGCAGCGCTGACTTCCTCGGGTGGATAAAAACGTCGATGTCTGAGATCGACAGTCCGGTACAGTTCTGTTTCTTGTCTGATTTTCAAACTTTTTCTTACTCTCCGAGTTCGAAATAAGTTTGGGGGGATGTGGACAAGAAATTCGAACTTTCTATCCTTTACTTGCTTTGTTTTTATTGCATTTATTTGATTTGGTGTGTTTAATTTTTGCAAATAAAAAAAAATATATAGATAGTATGTGAGGAAAATCTTTAAGTAATTGAACCCTCTAGCATTATATGCAATGTTTGGAATCGATCTTTGATTAGTTGAGTTGATTTCGATTGTGGTTGATTTGCCCATGAATGTAGAATACCGCATGATAGGGTCTAATTGAAACTTACACTTGCATGATGTTTGAGTGGATTGAAGTTGACTAAGGAAGAATTTATGAACCCAAGTGAGTTTTTGAGCCTTTATTTGTTCATGAGAGATTCACATGTATGTTTTCGTTTCTCTAGAACTTGCTTTTGTTCTGTTTTGAGACTGCATAGTGTGCACAATGATAGAAAATGATCTTAGGCCATCTTTGTTAGCCAAATTATCCTAAACATTGTCCCTTGTTATATTTTATCCCTAGATTAGCCCCTTTGAGCCTGTTACTTTTTCTTTCTTGGTCTATGAGTTAAGAAAAATATTGTGGTTCTATTTTGTCTATGAGATAGTGCTATGAAAAAGGTGAATTGTATCCTGTCTATAGGATTTGGGTGAAATAAG
>JAPKLW010003276.1:0-14541 GCA_026898455.1 Plectranthus barbatus
GTTCTAATTGAACTATAATGTAGTAATCAACTATAATTGTCTACATTAATGTATAATTACATAAATTATACTCCCTCCGTCCCACCTCAATTGTCCCACTTTCCTTTTTCGTCCGTCCCACCTCAATTGTCCCATTACTTAAAAAGGCAACTTTTTCACACTCAACAATAAAATATTAATTCCACTCAACTTACTTTATACTCACACTACTTGGTTATTGTGCCCAAAGTCACCGGGACAATTCAGCCGGGACGGAGGGAGTAGTTCTAATTAAACTATAATGTAGTAATTTATCATTTTAATTAAATTTTATTTTAAAATTAAAAAATTCAAAATATATCTCACTTGGTCGAGATCAATCTCAATTACCCAAAATCTTCCCAATTGACACTTATTAATCATTTTATTTTATTTTTTAAATAAAAAATTGAAATATATCTCACTTGGCCTAGATCAATCTCAATTGCCCGAATTCTTGCCCACCAAATCTTGCTCAATTGATACTTATTAATCATTTTATTTTATTTTTTTAAATAAAAAAATTGAAATATATCTCACTTGCCCGAGATCAATCTCAATTGCCCGAAATCTTGCCCACCAAATCTTACCGAATTGAGACTTATTAATCATTTTATTTATTTTATTTTTTTAATTAAAAAATTAAAATATCTCTCACTAGGCCGAGATCAAGCTCAATTGCCTAATTTATTGCCCACCAAATCTTGCCCAATTGTGACTTATTAATCATTTTATTTTATTTTACTTTTTTAAATAAAAAATCGAAATATATCTCACTAGGCCGAGATCAATCTCAATTGCCCGAAATCTTGCCCACCAAATCAAGCCCAATCGAAACTTATTTATCTTTATAATATTTTTTTAAAATTAAAAAACCAAAAAATATTTTATTTATCATTTTATTTTATATATTTTAAATAAAAAACAAAATATATCTCACTTGTCCACCACATCTTACCCAATTGAGACTTATTTATTATTATATTATTTTTTTAAAATTAAAAAACTGAAATTTATCTTATTTAACATTTTTTTAAATAAAAAATCGAAATTATATTTTACTTGCCCACCAAATCTTGCCCAATTGAGATAAACTAACCCATATTAATTTATTTTATTTTTTTAAATTAAAAAGATCAAAATATTTTTTTTAAAATAGAAAATTGAAATATATATATATATATATATATATATATATATATCTTATTACATCCTTAATATTTCAATATTGGCACGAAATTCTTATCCTTAAAAAATTCGAAATATATCTCACTTGGCCAAGATATATCTCAAATGGCCAAAATTTTGCCATATTGGGGCTTATTTATCATTTATTTTATTTTTTTAAAAATTAAATAACTCGAATTATATTTTTTTAAGAAATAAAAAATTCAAAATATATCTCACTTGGCCAAGATATATCTCAATTGAACGAGATCTTATCCAATTTAGACTTATTTATCATTTATTTTATTTAATTTTATTTTTTAAAATTAAAAGAATCGAATTATATTTTTTAAAATTAAAAAATTTGAAATATATCTCAATTGACCGAAATCTTCCCCAATTGAGATTTATTTATCATTTTTCTTATTTTTTAAAATTAAAAAAATTGAATTATATTTTTTTAAAAATAAACCCTTCGAAATATATCTCACTTGGACGAAATATATCTCACTTGGACGAGATATATCTCAAATGGCCGAATTCAAGCCGGAAAATTTTCAAAGAAATGTTATATTTTATTTCATCACAACTCTAAAAATTAATAAAAAATAGAGTTGCGTCATACAATATTAGTAAAATAACAAACCGTTAAACATTTCACACAATTCAACAGATTTGACTGTCTGATTTAGACATTTTAACGTAACGCATTGTACTTTGGCTATTTTTTGAAATTTTTCATAAGGATGGCTATACATTGCACATACTTTTAAATTTTGGCTATTTTACATTTTCCCTAAAAAATGTATATATTGTTTTGACTTTATTGAGTCCGAAGCAGATAATTTCAACAAGCAGTGGAGAAAAAACCAAAGAACAAGAAGAAGAGAGAAGAAGAAGACAGGAGAAGAGAGGAAAAACTGTTTTTCATTCATTCAACGTCAAAAACTGTTTTTCATTCATTCAACGTCTCTATTCAAAATACAGGAATACAAATATATATATATGATATTATATCTAATAAAAATAAATTAAATAATGTCCAATATAAATAAATAAATATATTTATAACACTCCCCCTTTGGACATTATTTGTAATGTTCATGCCTCATTAAAAACCTCGCCGAAAACCCTGTGGGAAAAACATTCGAGGAAAAGAGTACACGATATACATTTATTCATGTGTTGCACTAGATGCCTCATTAAAAACCTTAACTAAGAAAACCCAATGAGAAAAACTTAGTAAGGAAAAGAGTACATCTATTATGCCTTCAGGGCTTAATCTTCAGGATTATTTAGATGTTGTCGCTCCCCTTAAAGACAATAATCTTCCAAGTCTACGCATACCTATATTGTATACATATTTCTCAAAAGTAGATGTAGGAATAAATTTTGTGAATAAATCTGCAAGATTATCACTTGTTTGAATCTTTTGTATTACAATTTCACCGCTCTTCTATAGCTCGTGAGGATAAAAGAATTTAGGTAACATATGTTTTGTTAAGTTTAATTTAACAAATCCATTGCTCATTTGTAGAACACAAGCCGCATTGTCCTCATAAAGGACTGTGGGAGATTTTTCTTCTGATGTTATACCACATGAATGTGTTATATTAAAGATCTTAGTCATACACATTCTTTAGCGGTTTCGTATAATGCAATAATCTCTGAGTGGTTTGAAGATGTAGATACCAAAGTCTGTTTAACAGACCTCCAAGAAATAGCAGTACCACCACAGAGAAAAACATAACCAGTCTGAGATCTAGCATTATGGGGATCAGACAAATATCCAGCATCTGCATAGCCAACCAATGTCATATCCTGATTTCTTTTATAAAATAGACCCAGATCTTTCGTACCTTGAAGATAACGAAAATATGCTTAACACCATTCCAATGTCTCTTGGTAGGTGAAGCACTAAATCTTGCTAGTAGATTAACTGCAAATGCTATATCAGGCCTGATGCAATTCGCAAGATAAAGTAGTGCTCCAATGACACTCAAATAAGGAACTTCAGGTCCCAAAATATCTTCATTTTCATCTTTAGGTCTAAAAGGGTCCTTATCTACTTCTAGGGATCGAACAACCATTGGTGTGCTAAGCGGATGCGATTTATCCATATAAAATCTTTCAAGGATCTTTTGTACATACGTTGACTGGTGAACAAAAATACCTTCATTTAGATGGTCGATCTGCAGGCCGACATAATACTTGGTCTTACCCAAGTCTTTTATTTCAAACCCCGTCTTTAGATATGAACTAGCTTCCTCAAGCTCTTTACGTGTTCCAATTAGATTTATGTCATCAACATAAACAGAGATTATACAAAAACTATTATGTGACTTTTTGATAAAAACACAAGGACACACGTCATTATTAACATATTCCTTCTTCAGGAGGAATTCACTTAGGCAATTATACCACATCTTTCCCGATTGTTTTGAACCATATAGTGATTTTTCTAGTTTAACACTATACATGTTACGATTTTTATTTTCTTTTAGCTTTGAGATATTTAATCCATCAGGGATTTTCATGTAAATATTAGTTTCTAATGACCCATACTAATATGCGGTCATGACATCCATTAACTGCATATCTAAGTTCATATTTGATGCCAAAGATATTAAATAGTGGAACGTTATGCCATCCAGTACAGGAGAATATGTTTGATCAAAATCAATTTCGGGCCTCTGCAAAAATCCTTTAGCTACTAATCTCGCTTTATATCTCACCACCATGTTATTCTCGTTTCTCTTTCGTACAAACACCCATTTATATCCTACAGGACAACATCTTTCGATGTAAGTACTACAGAGCCAAAAACTTTTCTTTCATTAAGCGAGTTAAACTCTGCCTCAATTGCTTCTTTCCACTTTGGCCAATCAGAGCGCTTCTGGCAATAAACTATTGTTTTAGGTTCTGGATCCAGATTATCATTTGAAAGTGTAAGAGCAATTGTAGACACAAAAGTGTTGTCGACAACAGTAATATTTCTATTATAAGTTTCTCCTGTATCAACACAATTCATGGCCACTTAGATATTAACATCAATTAAATCTTTTTCATTTCCCGTAATATCTTGATTTGATTATTCTGCAATCCCAATATGATTATTGTTTTGAGAAAGTGCAAAAGTATTAGGATTTTTATCTTCCGGACAATCCTCTTCGGGAGGTTGTTGGAGTGTGATAGTTTCTTTACTTGACTTTATTTTCCACGGATTTGTATCCTTACTACTAGCAGGTCTCCCACGCTTCAGGCGTTGAGGTGCATCAATTGATTTATTTAGTTCACTCGGGATTTAATTCTTTGTGGTGCATTTATAGCTGATATATGTGATTTAGTCACTCCTTTATGATAAGCAAATGCATCTGGCAAATTACTTGCTAAATATTGCAAGTTGATTATCTTTTGAACTTCGAGGTCAGATTGATTAGTGCGTGGATCTAAGTATTGAAGATCTTTTTCATTCCATGAAATTTTGCAACATTCTTTTGATTTTGAGTTTGTATCTCCCTCTAATGTCGGGAAATGATCTTTATTAAAAATGCAGTCAGCGTACCGAGCAGTAAATTGATCCCCAGTCATGGGCTTTAGATATTTAATAATATACGGAGACTCATTACCAACGTATATACCTATCTTACGTTGAGGGCCCATAGAGGTACGCATTAGTGGTGATATTGGAACATAGACTGCACAACCAAATACACGCAGATGAGAAATGTTTGGTTCTTTACAATGTAGTAATTGTATGGGAGAATATCCATGATATGCAGTTGGTCGAATTTGAAGTAACATAGCAGCATGCAAAATAGAATGTCCCCAACAAGAAATAGGTAAATTGGAATTTTGTAGTAATGGTCTAGCTATTAATTTTACTCGTTTTGATTAATGATTCAGCTTGGCCATTTTGGGTGTGAATATGAGGAACCGGATGTTCCACTTTGATGCCCAAAGACATACAATATTCATCAAATGCTTTTGAGGTGAATTCACCAGCATTGTCCATTCAAATGGATTTGATTGAGTAATCATGGAATTGAGCTCTCAACTCAATAATTTTGGCAATTCGTTTTGCAAAAGCATTATTACGAGTGGACAATAGACACACATAAGTCCACCGAGTAGAGGCATCAATTAGGACCATAAAGTATCGGAACGACCCTGATGGTGGATGAATTGGTCCACATATATCTCTTTGAATTCGTTCGAGAAATGTAGGGCATTCCATTCTTACTTTAGTGCGAGAAGGTTGTATTATTAGTTTGCCTTTCGCACAAGCTACACAAACAAAATCTTGTGGGGATGTGAGATTTTTACTATGAATATCATGCCCAATAGCATTATTAACAATTCGACGCATCATTGTGTGCCCAGGATGACCCAAGCGTTCATGCCATAATTTGAAAGATTTTGGGTCATTAAGTTTTGTATGCATTGTAATAGGAAAATTAGTTTGAATATAAGTATAATACAACCCAGAGGAGAAAAATGGGAGTTTTTCCATCACTTGTTTTCGACATCCAATTGTTTGAGTTATCAGTAAAAATTCAGTATTATTTTCTATATCAGTTTCAATACAAAAACCACTTAATCGGATATCTTTAAAACTGAGAAGATTATGTTTGGATTGTGGGTACAACAGTGCATCATTAATGGTAAGTTCTGTACCCATAGGTAGAATCAAAGAAACTCTTTTGAAGCCTACAATAAGTATATTATCATTTGCAACTATAGTAACGCCCCCTCTTTTCAGTTAGAGTTTGAAAATATGTTCTATCTGTAAGGATAGTGTGAGTAGTAGCACTATCAACTAAGCATAAAATTCTTTCACCCTCCATTGATTATGTCATTGATATTTGTGTATTCTAAATAAATGAGAATAAGAGTAAGTAATTGAGCTAAATGACAAAGATAAATAAACGAAAAGTAAAACAATCATCCATAACAAAAGTAAAACACATACTAGAATTCTATTATACATAATACATTGGAACAAACATAGCAGAATCATTTTATTCTTTATCTCCATAATCAGCGAGCTCCAAACCCAATAGGTCATCATCATCTGTGTTAAAAGACATGTTTGCTTCAGGCAAACTCGCACGGTGTGATTCCACTTGAACATTTTTGCCCTTTCTATCTTTGTGTATCCTTTGATATGCTTCAACCAAATGGGTTGGGGTGCGGCATGTACGAGACCAATGACCACTACATCCACACCGATGGCAAACTTCTTTTTTGTCATTTGTAAGTTGGGATGAACTGGCTTTCTGTGAATGAGTTTTATTGTTATATCCCCTTCCACGACCTCTGGATGAGAAATTGCGAGAGCGATCATTTTGTCCTTGATTTTGAAATCTGACATTATTATTATTATATATGCCACCTCGAACACCACGCTGAGACCAATTTCTGCCACTATAATTATAAGTTAAACATCGTCCTCTACCTTTTCTATTATTATATCGTTGAGTTGTAGCATGTGCTTCAGGCACTGCTTGTGAACCAACAGGTCTTGCATAGTTTTTAGGTCTGTACTACTGCTGGAGTACAAGATTGCTAGTATGAAATGTTGATAGACTTTTCTCTATCAGCTCAACTTCTGTAATTTTTTGCTTACAAAATTTTAGTTGCGATACAATACGGTGTAGAGCAAAATTATATTCAGTTACGGACTTAAAGTCCTGAAACTGCAGATTTAACCAATCATATTGTGCTTGAGGTAGGACTATTGATCTTTGTTGGTCAAAACGATCCTTTAGGGATTGCCATAAGATAGTGAAGTCTTTCTCAGTCAGGTATTCATTTTTGAGATCTTTGTTCAGATGATGACGAAGAAAAATTAGAGCTTTTGCCTTCTGGGCAGAGCTACTTGAATTATTGTTTCACTTAAGTCACATGAAGTCAGATGAATCTCAACATTTAGAGCCCATGTTAAATAATTGTTGTCATCAAGGGCGAGCTAAGCAAATTCCTTCTTGGTGATGTCAGACATTTTCGAACTACATATATTATGCACAAAAATATTACTAGACTAATAACATAGAATATGTGACAAATATATTTCACCGAAATCGGTTGAAGATAAATTCGAACATTAAAAACATAAGGAACAGTGTCAAAAATACAGGTGTGATATTCTTCTGCCTAGTGAATTATTGAGTCAGATTAATTAAAATTTTGTCAAATTAATTTAAGCCAAACTAAGCATGCAACATAGAAGTTGTTTCCTCATAATATTTTTTGTTTCTTTGAGTATGGGCATATAAATATTTTTCAAGGACTTCTCATGTTCCTCTAATTGTTTATTAATAATAACAATACATCAGATACTAAAAAAAAAAAATTCGTCTCAAGAATCCATATTTTCAGTAATTCTTTCTTCATCACATATTGGAGATGTTTTCAATATCAAATTAGATTCCTGAGCAGGAATGCCTGGATTTGAATTTGGTATTATCTTCAATGTATATGAATCCTTCTCATTTTCATTCTTGCTCACTGCTTTTGTTTTTGTAAGTGTCGCTCATTATTTTCTCATAGACTAGAGTTCAGTGTTGCTGATAACCACTTAGTTATTGATATCTTCTCCAACTCATCTAACAATAAATCAGAATTATTGGTTTATATACTGGATTCTAACTAATGAAATTCATTTTTAATACCTGTTTTTGATGCAATTCTTTTTGAAGAAACTGCACCCATCATGATTTCCCTTAAAAGTTAAAACTACCATCCATCCGACAGACAATATAATCCCCAGACTTTTAACGAAAAAGTTATGATGAATAAATCTAATTCCCAAATAGTGTAGCAGCTATACTAATACAAGTCAAAGGAATTATATGTATACATTAGACAAAACATAATGAAATAAAAAAAAAAAACTAGAGTTTTTATGTTCACTATCAATCAGAAACTCGGAAATTCGAGCGCTGAAATGGTATGAACAGTCAATTCACGAATCCATGGGCACAAAATGAACAAGAAAATAAATTACTCGCCGTAAACCAAAATCACGTAAATTAATACATTTAACTAGTTTCGCCTTCACATTCCATGGATTTCGTTGCTGCACAAACAAAAATTCACATTTACCCACCAATGAAAACCACAATAAATTACATATCTAGGGTTTTAAACAATTACCTTGCAGAAAAAACAAGATTCTTTTCTAGGGTAACTCCAAAATATTTATGAGAACTGGTAGAATAAATCGTGCAGACAATGTGTTGTGACTTGATTGAGTCCGAAGCAGATAATTTCAACAAGCAGTAGAGAAAACCAGAGAACAAGAAGAAGAGAGAAGAAGACAGGAGAAGAGAGGAAAAACTATTTTTCATTGATTCAACGTTTCTATTCAAAATACAGGAATACAAATATATATGATATTATATCTAATTAAAATGAATTAAATATGTTCAATATAAATAAATATATATATTTATAACATATATTTATTATTAAGCGAAAGGGTGAAATTGGAAATTCAGGGCCATTAATACGTGTGCGAAGCCAACATATTTTTTCCGGCCATTACTATTTTCTCGCTTTTATATTTTCTTCACATCTATAATTTATAAATATACTAAATGAGAATAATTTTAAATAATTATATAATTACCATTTCCCGGTCAAAAATATCACATCAAATCAACTTTAATTTACATCTCATTTCACTTATTTTGTTTGCTATTTTTCCATACAATGTAGATATACAATAACAAAAAAATAAATATCTAACAAAATTTTATTTGTCTTTTTTTTAAATATTATACTTCACTAATTTTTTTTATACTTAATATTTTTTAAATAGTATGAGTATAATTTTTATGGACTATTTTGTAAATTAAGCTCCATTTGTAGGTTTTATGTTTAATATATATATATTTTGTTGGGGCCGGGCCCACGAGGTCCAGGCCCAATGAACAAGTCGACCCACGAAAGTGGCCCATCACAGGAAGCCTGACCGCAAGGACCAAAGGAATGGCGAAATACTTCCAAGTCGAGACTTCTACACCGAGGAACCAAACGCTTCGGTAACGAGCAGCCGAGAGGGTCGATAGCGAGGAGCCTTAAGGAAAGAAACCCTAGCAACCTGGCGGCGCCCGACCGTTGCAGCCCTAACCGAGCCTGAGAAACTCGGAACCGTCCCAAAAATCACGGCGAGCCGTTGGTGCTCGACGACTAGGGTTAGAGTTCTTTCTCCTGCCTCTATTCTGTCTATAAATAGAGGCTTGTAGTTCATTTTCAGATATCCTTTTTCCACTCTTAATCTCGCCAAAACTCTGCCAAATTTTGATCGATTTAAGCGAAATACTCTCGTTTATTTGCCTATTTTCATTATTGATTCGTCGTTTTTCTATCGTTTATTCCCTGTCTATTTCATCGTTAGTTGCTATGTTTTAACTAAGTTCTAAGGGCTCCGATTTCTGAAATTCGAACCTCAATATTAGCGCCCACGGTGGGGCCCTTAGGACTATTTTTCTATTGATTTGATGGTAGGTGATAATGAGAAGACCGGAAACCAAACCAGAAAGACGGCTGGGGCTCCCCCATCGGGACCCTCTGGTTCGAGGGACCTCATTCCTGTGGACGAACTGGTGCGGCAAACCTTGCAAACCAGCGGCACTCAGGCCGTGCCCCCAGACATGCAGAATACCATTTTGGCACGATTGGCCGAAGAAGCCGAGGAGAACCGACGCCGCGCGAAAGAAACTGACTCTAGAATTATGGAGCTGCATGCCACTAACCACGCACTGCGAAGGGAAAACGAGCAGCTTCGCAAGGAAAATGCATTCCAAAAGCAGCCCATTGTCGAGGAGCCCCCTACTGGCGAGAAGCCGACTGACCCTCGCAAAAACCTGGCCCTCGACCTGGAGGAAGCAATCGATCTTGATACACCTGCAGGAGCGGACCTAGGGCGCGGACTTTCGGGAGCGACAACCCACCGGCCAGCTGTACGCCTCATCACCGAGCAGCCGCGGGGCGAGTACAAGAGACGTCTAGAAGTGCGAATGGCTGGACTAGAGAAGCTCATTTGCCGCATCCCGGGGATAATCCCCCCAGACACGCTCATACCACGAGACAGCTACGCTGACTCGCCTTTCACGCCTGACATCACCAACACAGATGTCCCGACGAGATTTGTGCCGCCGTCATTCCAGTTGTACGACGAAACGACCGACCTGGAGGACCACATAGCCCTCTACAAGCAGAAGATGCTAACCACTTCGATCCCGAGCGACCTTCGCAAGGCCTGCATGTGCAAAAGCTTCGGAGCGAGCCTCACCGGGCCGGCCCTCCAGTGGTTCATCAACCTACCGAGGAGCTCCTTCTCCATATTCTCAGAACTTCACATGGCCTTCAGAAAGCAGTACTCCAACTGCCGACGCATGGCCAAGCACCCAGATGCACTTAACAACATACGTATAAAGAAGGGAGAGTCCTTGAGGTCATATGTAGGGCGCTTCAACCAGGAGCTCACCTCTAAACCGAACTGCCCTCCTCTTACGGCAGTCTTCGCATTTAAGAATGGCTTGGACGTGTCCTCGAAGCTTTATCGTGATCTAACTAGCCACCCTTGCTACGATATGGATTCAGTCCTTTCGCAAGCTTGGGCCGAGATTAACTGGGAAGAGGACGAACCGAACCAAATCGCGCGTTTGAACAAGCAAAAGGCCTATGAACTTGCTAATCAACTCCGAGAGGATCGACCGAGAGGAAGCTCCTCGAGCTCGAGGTATGTGGATCACAAGGACTTCAGGAACGAGCGTCGGTCTCGACGCGATCATTCGTACAGTCGTACGCCACGATCCGACGAGGTGCCTTACAACCTCTGTATCGACCAAAATTACTCGGTCAACAATGTGCTTAAGGGGCTCTGTGGTGCCGTGAAGTGGCCGGCTAAGATGAAATCGGATCCCAAGACGCGAGACACAAAGAAGTTCTGCGGCTTCCACAACTATCACGGCCATAAGACCGAGGAGTGCCAAGCCCTGCGTCTAGAGGTCCTCGAACTTTTAAAGAATGGTTTCCTCACTGAATACTTGACCAATAAAGGAAAGAACACTTGGACGAGGGGCAGGCATGCCAACCCCACTGGGAACGCGGAACCTCAGAACAAACCTCCACCCGTCGAACGAACGATCTACGTTATTGTCTGGGGGTTAGAGATTAGTAGAAGGTCGCGCTCTGCGGCCAAGAGAGCCCGCCGGGTCCTCAATCGGGAAGTCCACCACGTTAGCCCCGCACAACAGCATGAAGCGATCGAGTTCACCCCTGACGACATGTCGGGGATCATCCACCCACACCATGATGCGCTCATGATATCGCTCCTGATATCCAACTGCCAAGTGAAGAGGTTGCTCGTGGATAACGATAGTTCCGCAAACATTATGTTCCTTCGAACATTGAAAGAGATGCAAATCCCGATGAGCAAGATAGAACCAATAACCATGACTCTCTATGGTTTCAACAGGGATCAGCAGCAGACTGTGGGCGAGATTACGTTACCCATGTACTGCGGGAGCATGAATCTAGACGTGAAATTCCGAGTCGTAGACGCCGTCTCCGTGCATAATGCTATTCTGGGGAGGCCTTGGATTCACAAGCTCAAGGCAGTCCCCTCGTCGTACCACCAGACACTTAAGTTTCCCACTCCCTGGGGAATTCAGACCATCAGAGGAGAGCAGAAGGACTCAAGGGACTGCTACTACGCCCGCTTTCGATCCATATGTGCTCAACAGCACGGCTCGCTGTCAACCCCCATTGATCGACCTGAGGCCGAAGAGCTCAAAGAAGCTGCCATAGACGAGTCGGATCCGACTAGCACCACTTTTGTAGGAGTGGAGCTTCCTGCTGATGTCAGAAATGCACTTGTAGATTTCCTCCGGAGCAAGGTCCATATATTTGCCTGGTCGCACCGGGACATGACCGGAATCGATCCTTCAATCATCACGCATCGTCTCCAGGTTGATCCCAACTGCCGGCCCGTGCAGCAACGAAGACGAAAGTTTTCCGCGGAGAAGAACCAGGCGATAAACAAGGAGGTATAAAAGCTCATTGACATCGGATCACTCTGAGAGGTGCATTATCCCACTTGGCTCGCCAATGTGGTGGTCGTTAAAAAGAAGAACAGAAAGAATCGGGTCTGTATTAACTTTACGGACCTGAATAAAGCTTGCCCGAAGGACCCTATCCCCTACCGCACATCGACACCATAGTCAACGCAACGGCAGGGCATGAGCTGCTGAGTTTTATGGATGCCTTCTCAGGATAAAACCAAATCCAGATGCATCTGGATGATCAGGAAAAAACCGCCTTCATAACCAGCCAGGGCATCTATTGCTACAAGGTGATGCCCTTCGGACTGAAGAACACGGGCTCAACTTATCAACGCCTCGTCAACTCCATGTTCAAAGATAAGATTGGAAAGATAATGGAGGTCTACATTGACGACATGCTCGTCAAGTCGCTTAGCTCACGAGATCATGTGACCCACCTGGAAGACGCCTTTCAGACATTAGAAAGGTATAACATGAAGTTGAACCCGACAAAGTGCTCGTTCGGGGTATCCTCCGGCAAGTTCCTGGGTCATATAGTAACCCAGAGAGGGATTGAGGCGGATCCCACGCAGATTAGAGCCATAAAAGGTATAGAGCATCCAAAGTCACCAAAGGAAGTGCAAAAGCTAACCGGGCGTCTCGCTGCCCTCAGCCGCTTCATATCGCGATACTCGGAACGAACTCACTCCTTTTTCAACACCCTAAGAAAAGGAAAGCGGTTCGAATGGACTGAAGAATGCGCAAAGGCGCTCGAAGAACTAAAAACATACTTAGCCAGCCCACCGCTACTGTCCAAACCAGTTGACAGCGAAACTTTACAGTTGTACTTATCAGTGTCAGACCACGCGGTCGGGGCTGTCCTTGTGCGAGAAGTAGATGGAAAACAGCACCCGGTGCACTACACCAGCAAGTTCATGCTAGATGCGGAAACCCGGTACACCGCTTTGGAAAAGCTCGCATTGGCCCTCGTAAACGTTGTTCGAAAGCTGCGACCTTATTTCGAAGCACATCCTATCAAGGTGATCACGCCCTACCCCATAAGGCCCGTACTGTCAAAGCCTGACTTATCAGGAAGACTGCTCAAGTGGGTAGTAGAGGTAGGTGGTCACGGAATCCAGTACGAACCAAGAACTGCCATTAAGTCACAGGTGTTAGCCGACTTCGTCGCCAATTTCTCCACAAATCTGCAACTCAAAACAGAGAACGAGGTGGCACACATGACGAAAGCTGACGATGATGCCGGAATCTGGTCTCTGAAAGTTGACAGAGCTAGCAATATTCACGGCAATAGAGCCGGGGTGGTCCTAACGGACCCACATGGAGAGAATTATGAACGGGCCATACGTCTCGACTTTCCAGCCACGAATAACGAGGCCGAATATAAGGCGCTCGTCCAAGGAATCCAGTTAGCCCTAGAGCTCGGGGCTCATAGAGTTCGCGCAGAGAGCGACTCCCATTTAATAGTTAATCAGCTAGATGGAACTTACGCCGTCAAAGAAGAGCGCCTAAAGATGTACCACTCCCTCATCGAGGGACTAAAAGGAAAGATGGATGAGTGGGATCTCCGTCATATTCCTCGATAGTCGAACGCCCAGGCGGATGCCCTAGCCATTTTAGTTACGACCAGTTCCTCACACAACGTCCGACCAATCCCCGAAGTCTGGCTGTTAGCTCCATCCGTAACCACGCAATACAGTGTCGCACCCGTCAGCCACGACGGAGATGATTGGAGGCTCCCGCTTATCTAGCATCTGGCCGGAGAAACCCTGGCTAGTGACAGAAAGGAGCTGGCAAAAATCGAAAGGCTAGCCGCTCGGTTCACACTAATTAACAATACGCTGTACCGGCGATCACTCGGGGGACCCCTCCTCCAATGCATCGCCACACCAGAGATTGAGAGCGTACTCGCGGAGATACACGAGGGTGACTGTGGAAACCACGCCGAGGCTCGTTCATTGTCCCACAAAGTAATCACCACCAGATTCTACTGGCCTACCCTCAAGAAGGACGCCACCGATTACGTTAAAAGGTGCGACAGTTGCCAACGTTTTGAGGCGTCAACCCACAAGTGTTGGGAAATCTGGCTAAGTTTCCTTTCCCTCAGTAGCACCCATAGAAATGATGTGATTTTGTTGTCTAGATCATAGTTTTGGTGCATCAAATCCTAAGACCTACCAGCGTCAGTTTGTCTCTAGAATAGCTCAAGTCTCAAATGTAAAGTCCTGTTTAGGTCTTTTGAGTTGTAAGTCGTAGCTGATCAAGACTCATGCTGACACTGTTC
>JAPKLW010003276.1:33424-35924 GCA_026898455.1 Plectranthus barbatus
ATCATGGAAAGATAAAACCTGAATTGCATAAAAACTTGGGTTGGAATGTCTTCCCACAAAACTCTGTCTTCAAACATAAACCCTAGAACTCTTGGAATCTCTAAAATCTGAAATCTGGAAAAAACATGAGTGGGAATCGAATGGTATGCTTAAAAATCGAATTTACAAGGTTATTTATAGAGGTGGAGGTGTATCCTATCAAATCTAGGGCTAAAGATATGAATAAATCCGATTTTAATCAGATTTTTGCTCCAGCAGAAGACCTCGCGTCGACCGCTTCTGATTCACGTCGACCGAGTCTCAACTTCTTGCTTCGTCGACCGCTTCCGATTGGCGTCGTTCGACGTGGAAAACTGAGGTCAGCCCCGTCTGTGCGGTCTCACGGTTTTGGCCATAACTTCCTCATCCGAACTCCGATTGACCCGATTCCAATTGCGTTGGAAAGCTAATTCAAAGCTCCATCCATTGCCATGCGCCAATAGCCCGAATTCCTCTTGTGGTAAAACTATTCACTGCTACTCTTACACGTCACTACTTTCGGAACGGTTTACTTGTGAGTTTAGGCCTAAAAACCTGCATAAACCTCAAAACACACCTAATACCACCTAATATTGATATCATGCATAGAATATATATATAAACTCAATAAAACTACATAAATTAGTATAAAAATAATATAGATAAGTGAGCCAAATAACGAGCTTTTCAGTCGTCAACCAATTCACCGGTTTATTTCAAACCAAAGATGAAAGAATGGCAGCATATTTCAAGATTGTCAAGGGTTTGGAATCGGAATTCGAGGAGGTGAAGATAGAACATATTCCAAGGGAATGCAACATAGAGGCTGATGCCTTAGCGACTGTGGCAGCATCTATGGAAGCGAATACTCCGAGAATCGTACCACTAATCATTGCCTTGTGGCCTGCGACTCGAGATGTACCCATCAGCGGATCCAAGGTTTCAAGCATTGTGAGAGGTAGCACGAGTCCAAGTTCATGGATGGATCCCATCAAGAACTATTTGTCTGGAATAAGAAATGAACAAGGGGACGAAGTTAAAAGAGTAGCTAGAAGAGCTGGGCGATTTGTCATTCTAAATGGGAACTATACAAGAGGTCATTCAATGGACCCTAGCTACAGTGTATAGATGAAAGAGAGTCGACTCAAATATTGGAGGAGGTGCATTCAGGGAGTTGTGGGAACCATTCTGGCCCAAGGAGTTTATCACATCGAATCATTTCGGCTGGATTTTACTGGCCAACATTGAGGGAAGATTCAAAGGAATTCACTCGGAAGTGCGACAAATGCCAAAGGTTCGCAAATTTGAGCAGTAAGAAATCCGAGTCGCTACATTCACATGTGCCCGTTTGGCCTTTCCATCGATGGGGAATAGACATCGTTGGACAAATGCCTAAGGCAAAAGGAGGGAAGAAATTTGCAGTAATAGCAACTGACTCGTTCACAAAATGGGTTGAGGCCGAACCATTATCGAGCATACGAGACACAGAGATGATAAAATTCATATGGAAAAGCATAGTATGTCGTTTTGGATTACCAGGTGAGATTGTGACAGACAATGGGAGGCAGTTCACGAGCAAGAAATTCAGGGGTTACTACGAAAACTTGGGAATCAAGTTAATTAATTCGACTCCAAGATACCCGAAATCGAATGGCCTTGCTGAGTCGACGAATAAAACGATCCTAAATACCCTAAAGAGGAAGTTAGGTGCTTTGAAATCTGCATGGGTAGATGAACTACCGAGCGTCCTCTGGTCACATGGAACCACTCCGAGGACAGTCACAGGAGAGACCCCTTTCGCACTCGCTTATGGGGCAGAGGCAGTGTCTCCAATCGAGGTGATCAAACAGGGACCAAGGGTGGAGCTGTTCGAAGAGGAAGAGAACCAAAGCAAATGGTTCGAATAATTGGAGTTGTTGGATGAGAGAAGAGTCGCGGCTACGAAGACGATGTTGAGAAAGCAAAAGGTAGTCAAACGGTACTACAACAAATCTGTACGATTGAGGTCACTCAACGTTGGTGATTGGGTGTTGAGAAAAGTATTTCAAAACACACAAGAGCTTAATGTTAGGAAGTTGGGACCAACTTGGGAGGGACCATACATCGTTTCAGAGATAGTTAAAAACGGTGCATATTGAATCAGAACTCCAGAAGGGAAGGATATCCCAACTCCATGGAACATCAAGTACTTGAGGAAGTTTTATTTTTGATGTAATAGTGCAATAAAAACACTAGCATTGAATAAATATTCATCGAATAAAGGTCGATTGACGCACTTTGTCATTCAAAATAAATAGCGATTCGAAATGAGTACGGCCAATGAATGCTACAAAAAAAACAAATGAAGTGCAGAGCTATCGCGTACAATCACAAAACGAATTAAACATTCGAAACAGAAACAAACATCCAAATGAGGAACCATTAGTGGTGCATAATTTAATCGGCTTTGTCATCTTGGTTTTTCGACCCAACTTCATCCTCA
>JAPKLW010003276.1:40924-45892 GCA_026898455.1 Plectranthus barbatus
ATTCTTGTAATTAAGGAAATACAAAAGATTCCCTATGCTTATTTATTGGGAATCTGATGTACGCTCAAATATGTATGCATCTGGATATTGTGTACATTGTTGGGATGTTAGGCAGACACTTAAGCAACCCTTATATGGATCATTTAATAGCAACCAAAAGGGTTATAAGGTATCTTTAGAGAACAAAAGATTACATGCTCATTTATGAGAAATCAGATACTTTTGGAGGTCATAAGGTATTCGGATTCTGATTTCGTTAGGTGTCAAAATAGCATAAAGCCTACGCAAGTATATATCTATCAGGTTAGCTGGAAGAGCTATATTATGGAAAAGTGTTGTACAAACACTTGCAGTTTCTTCCACTATGGCAGTAGAATTCGTAGCATGCTATTAGACACAAATAAGAGAATATAGTTACGAAATTGTCACTAGGCTGCGTATTTAGGAAATTTGGAAAGACCACTCAAGTAATTTTGTGACAATAAATAAGTAGTACTGTATTCAAAGAACAACAAGAGTCAATTCATATTGACATAAGGTCACTAGTTGTGAAAGTAAGAGTGCAGAGTGGACAAGTATCCATACAGTGCATTAGGACAAACTCTATAATAACGGATCCGTTTACTAAAGTTTTACCACCCATGGTCTTTCATGAGTATGCTTCTCATGTGGGTGTTATTGTTGTTGATGATATTATGGTTTAGTGGGAGTTTGTTAATGCTTTATGTTTATGTTCAGACCCTTCAGTATTTGGTTTTTCTGATCAGAAATAAAGTATTCAGTTTATGACTCTGCCTCTGACCTCAATTAAATCTTAGGAGGACCAATTGGTATTATGCACGTCTGGTTCAATGTTGCATATAATTGCCAATACAGTTTATCTATGTCATTTGACTATGTTTGTATTTGTGACCACTGATGAGTCTAGTCATAAATAGTTTGACGAAAGCTTTTTTTATCCCATACGAGCATAGTTGATGGACAAGATTGTTATAGAAATACATACAGTATAATAGCAAGTTTTGAGCTCATAAAGTTATACATTTATCAGGATATATATATATATATATATATATATTGTCCAAGTGGGAGATTGTAAGATTTAATTTTGAATTAAATCTTTTATTTGGACCAATATAATATATATATATATATATATATATATAATATAATGTATATTGCTATTATAATTAATGTATTATTTAAATATATATTTATGATTTGGTGAGGGGTCAAATTGTAAATATCAGATACTTGATTCATTAAATCAATTATAAATTCAGTCTGGTCCCCAAGAAACGGAACGTACTTCAGTTTTTTTTCCCCATCAGAGAAGACATACAAGAGGTATTCCGTATTCTTGGAAGATCAACTGCGATTCAAGATCTTCAATTATGACTTCAGGTTTGTGCTTCCGCGTTTATGAATTCTCAGTTTATTATCATAGAGTTTTAATTAGGGTACAGATCTGGATTGATTTAAACCCTAATTATTTAAGGATTTAAAATTTCTAACAATCTCTACCACTGTTGTGTGGTGTTTGTGTCCGTTCATACAAATTGGGTTGTGTTCGAAGGGCAGTCGCCTCTGATGGTGGCTGGTTTTTCGTCCGATCTGATTGCTTAGGTGTTGTTCTTGCCATTGGGTTATCTGTTGGGGATAAACACCAATATGGAAATAAACCAAAGCAACCAAACCAACAATGTCTTGTGTGCTAAATGAGATAATCAATCAACCAAGCCAAACAAAGCACCAATGCAAGGAAACAAACAATCTCAAAGCAGTAAAGAGGACACCGAGAATTTAACGTGGAAAACCCTTCAATACGAAGATAAAAATCAGGGGCTAGAAGCCACCTCAACAAATCTTCACTATATCAACAATAATGGGTACACAAATGTTCTCTCTAGCAATCCACACTAGAGGTTCACCAGATAACGTCAACAATATCTTAAGATATCACCTATCTTGGCTAACAATAAAACATCTCATCACCAATCACCAATCGATGGATCACAATAAGAAAATCCTCTAGATTTCAATCAAGGTTTACCAAAGAAAATAGAGGAATAATAAGAAAGTGATCTCCAATTGGAGAAGCAAGGTTGTGAAGATCAAGATCCAAGACCTCTTCTCTCTTCCTTCTCTCTTCTCTTCTCCTTTCTTCTTTCTTTCTCGCACAAAACGGAAGCGCGACACCTCTCTCTCTCTCTCTTTTCTCTTTTCTTCTTGAAATCAGCTCTATGCTCTCTCTCTCACTTAATTGGCGCGACAACCCTCACCAAAAATACACACACCACAATTTTATTTTATTTTTGTGTTAGTGGGTTGGCCCTATTGGGCCCAACAAAATTGAAGTCCAAGCCCACAAAGGGCAATGGCCCAACAATTCTCCCCCGTCATTTCATTTTGTGGGCTCTAGCAAGCCCGCTCATCGCATACAAGCCTCGAACTTCTCCTTAGTCAAAGACTTGGTAAACATATCTGTTGTATTCTCACTTGTGTGGATCTTCTCTAAACTCAATTCCTTCTTCTCAAACTCGTCACGAATCCAATGATATCTGACATCAATATGCTTGGATCTCGAATGGAATGTTGAATTTTTAGAGAGATAAATAGCACTTTCACTGTAGTTGTAGACAATCAGCTTCTCCTGCTCAGCTTCAGTACTAGACAGAGCAATACACTTTTGCAACTTGGACTGCCAAGAAACAGCTGCCCCAACAAAAGTCATCAAGAACCCCAAAGTGGACTTCGTGGAATCTGTATATCCAACCAGATTCGGTTCACCAGTACCAAAACATAAACATACCTTAGAAGTACCTCTGAGGTATCTGAGAATCCATTTAACTGTGGCCCAATGCTCATTTCCAGGATTAGAGAGAAAACGGCTCACCACACCAACTACATAAGCTATGTCTTGTCTCATGCAAACCATGGCATACATCAGACTGCCTACTGTTGAGGCGTATGGAACTTTGCTCATCTCTTCCTTATCCTTCTCACTTGTAGGACAATGTTTAACAAAAAGTTTGAAGTGACTTGTAAGTGGAGTAGATACTACCTTAGCCTTGCTCATGTTGAACCTCTCAAGCACGGCTTCAACATAGCGCTCCTGAGATAGCCAAAGTTTCCAATTCTTCATGTGTCGGGTTATCTTCATGCCAAGAATTTGTTTCGCAGGGCCTAAGTTTTTTATTGCTAAAGACTTACCTAAATCTCGCTTCAACTTCTCAATCCTGCTAGTATCATGACCAACAATCAACATGTCATCAACATATAACAACATAATAATATAATCATCATCAGAATATCTCTTCACAAACACACAGTGATCAGACGATGTTCTAGTATACCCCTGACCTATCATAAATGAGTCGAACTTCTTGTACCACTGTCTTGAAGCTTGCTTCAACCCATACAAGCTCTTATTGAGCTTACACACTAGGTTCTTTTTCCCTTTGACTTTAAAGTCTTCGGGCTGCTCTATGTATATCTCCTCATCTAAATCCCAATGAAGGAATGCAGTCTTGACATCAAGCTGCTCTATCTCTAAATTCAAGTGAGCTGCCAAACAAAGAATAACTCTAATGGAGCTCATCTTCACAACTAAAGAGAAGATCTCATCAAAATCAACACCTTTTTTCTTCTGAATCCTTTCACAACCAACCTTGCTTTGTACCTTGGTTGTGAGCTATTTTCAAAAGACTTCAACCTGTAAACCCACTTATTCTTCAGTGCTTTCTTGTCATTACGTAGCTTTACCAACTCATAAGTGTGGTTCTCATGCAAGGATCGCATCTCATCTTGCATGGCTTTCAACCACTCATCCTTTGCTTCATGATCAATAGCATCTTGATAGCTTTCAGACTCTCCACCATATGTGAGCATCACATACTCACTAGTACTGTATTTCTTTGAAGGTTGACGCTCTCGAGTGGATCTCCTCAACATTGTCTCAACTGGTGGCGGTGGTAACCATATCCGAGTAATAGGATGGGGACATTCCCTGACGAGCTCAATGACATTCATCGTGTCAAAGTCCTGCAGGCTGATTAAGTTTAGGCACGAGTGATAAGGATTGAGTGGTACTACTCAGGAATAATAAGATATTAATTAATTGTAGATAGAGCTTATCAGAGGCTCCGATTAATTAATGAATGTCCGGTAACCTTAAATATGGGGATTCTCATTAAATGCAACCCGTTCTCATAACGTGGTAATAAAGGGGTAGGTCAGCATTAATTCTGTGGTGAAAAAGAAAATTAATATTAATTAAATAATTGTATCCTGGGTTGTGGACATGTGAATTAATTAATTTATAGACCCACTTTATTATTTGCATTAGGTCCCAGGTCTGGCCCAATTATAAATGCTGAAAGGAGCCCAATAGCCCATTAATTATTTCACTTATGCTCTTAATTATAAGGTTTTATAAGGTATTTGTAGAAGTTCTGTATTCTTCGTTTCACTAGTATCGTATATGTTAGCTTAGCTTCACATGCATCTCACTTTCTTCATTTCCTCAGTCCTATGCAATGTTGTCCAGTCATCCATAACAAGCCCTTAAAACATTCAGTTCATCTCTCTCTCTCTCGGCTTACTGCGCTGAAAGTGAATGTTCTGACATTGTTTTCTTGACCTTCAAATAATTATTTATTACAAAGCTAAATAAAAGAGTGCAGATGATTCATTTCATAACAATGGCTTCAACTTAATCGTATGAATCGGTTTTTTGACCGAGAACTTTGTTTTTTAATTGCAGAAGAATCACGGATTCTCTTGGGAGACATGGGTCAAGGAAACGCCAAAAGCCTGACTCTAGAAGAAGCAGCAGATGTGATCCTCTTCTGCAGCTCCATAGTCCACAATCTGGCATACGAAGCTGCAAATATCGCCATTGATAACGAAGCCTTACCCGTGGAAGTTCTGCAACCAGCATTAACATTTGTGGGCAAATCCAACTTC
>JAPKLW010003277.1:0-14240 GCA_026898455.1 Plectranthus barbatus
TATATATATATATATATATATATATTAAGTATATTATAATTAATACAATTTGTAGTTCATTTGTTAAGTTCCACTTTTTTCATACAATTAATCCATGTTTAAATTTATTAACCAACATACTCTAGTTTTAGTTTTAATGTTTTATCAAAAATCAACAAATTAGTATTAACATTAAATATTATTATTTTATATAATTTCTTCAAGATAAATTTAGTATGAACATTATTAATATAATTTTACACGTCTCTTTCGATTTTATATTTGAATTTTAAGGTTATAATTTTAATACAACTTACCCATGTATTTCTTTTGGTTTCACATTAAATTATAAATATAAGATTTTTAAAATTAAAATTACATTATTATAAGTAGTAACAAATAATAGAAATCAATTAATTTGTATTTAGACCCTATTTTTCTCTAATAGATTATTGAAAGTTGAAATATATTTTATTTCAAACCATCAAACCGGCTGGACCAAATCAGTTTTATACGATTTGGCCAGTTTGGTTTCGAAAAATTATTTGATCGGTTTGGTTTGAAAATTTTTCAAACCGATCCTATTAATTTGATCGAGATTTTTTTTCAAACCAGTCAAATCGGACCGCGAACACCCCTTATCAAACGGACCCTATCTTAATTAAATATTTTGATAATAAAACAAAATATCACATATTTAACTCGAAAAAAAAAACACTAGTATATATGTAATGTAAGAGAGATGCAAGAGGGCTCGTTGTCTTGTCTGAGTTCTCTCATTCTGTCTCTTCGGTTAGGGTTTTGGGGGAATTAGGAAACGGGGATTATCCTCTATCCATATTCATTATTCACAAACGGAACGTGTTCAGTTTTAGATGTGGCCGAATTCTTCTCAATCGACATTTTCATGATGGAATGCAGCCTTAATTGTTCGGAGTTCACCGCACACGATAAATCGAAGAAAACCAAAACCACAAGCCAAGTCGCCCATCTCCCCGAAGAAATCATCCAAGATATCCTATTAAGACTCCCTGTCAAATCCCTCTTGATATCCAGGTGCGTCTCAAAATCGTGGCTTTCCTTGATTTCTAGTTCCCAATTCGTCGAAGCCCATCTCAAACTCTCGGCCGAAAAAGCAGATTACGCTAATCACAGAATCATTTTTACTTTCACAAACCCATGTTTCAACCTCAAGCAATGTCCGGTTAGTTCGTTGATGTTTAAACCCTGGACTGTCGCATCCGACATTGATTATCCCAATAGAAGCCCATACAGGGCTGTTTGGGTTGTGGGTTCTTGTAATGGGCTAATTTGCATCGCCATTGATGAAAAGGATATATTATTATGGAACCCAGCAACGAGAAAATCGAAGGAACTGCCCCCTGTAGGCGTTCAAATGAACCAGGGATTTTACTATTTGTGGGGGTTCGGTTTTAGCGAATCTGACGATGATTACAAGGTTGTCGGAGTTTTCTGTGCGTATGGCAATGGGCGTGTGCTGGAGTCGATGGTAATGATTTATAGCTTGAGGGCTGATTCTTGGAAGAGGATTGCGGATTTCAGCTGTGGCATTCCGTTTGACGACACGGGGAGATTTGCGAGCGGGAAGCTTCATTTTGCAGCTACTTCGACGGTGGAGTTCAACTCTAAATGGAATATTGTTTCTCTTGATTTGAAGAGTGAGGATTATGGGTTTGTGGAGCAACCAGATTATGGGGAGGGTTGCACTACTTCCTCATTAGGGTTGCTTGGAGGTTGCCTCAGTGTTCTGTGCGACTATCAAAACACGAGGGCGGATGTGTGGGTTCTGAACAAGTATGGTGTTAAGGAGTCTTGGACTAGAATGGTTTCCATTCCTTACTTCAATGATCACGAGAGGTTTTTGTACTCAAACCCCTTGCTCATCATGCCAAATGGTGAAGTTTTGCTGGTCTTTAGAACGCGTCTTGTAGTTTACAATCCGAAAGATAATTGCTTCCGGCGTCCTCAGATTAGTAATTTTCACAATTTCCTTGAAGCAGACATCTATTTTGAAAGTTTAGTTCCACTTTAAGCAGAAAACAGAGGAGGCCAGCTGTTGGTTGCTCAAAAGGTAAAGATTGTTGAAATTATACTATTTAACTTTTGTCTTTGATGCTCTCTTTGTGAAGTGAGCTATGGACTTGTTTAGTTTGTAATAGTTTTCTTGATGAACCAAGAATTTCATAAATCAAGTACCTTGTGTAGATAGTTAGTTAGTTAGTTAGAGTAGAGTAGATTTGATTTGATGGGCAATGGACCACCCATCCTTATTTCTGCCAATGACGTGGCAGTTCCGTGTGCTGCCAGGTGTACAATATCTTCTAGTGACATTTTAGCATTTGGGACACCAGCTGTTGAGTACACATTCAACATGTCAACCGTTTTTGTGAGATTCATAAATGCAAGTCCTGTTTCGAGTTATGATTTCCACATTTCTTTCAATATTTGGTTTGGTCTTCCCCCCCACCCCCCTACTGCCTAGTCTTTTGACATATTTATTTAATTGTTAGTATTTCTCAGAGTGAAGTATATTATTGATTTTCTTCTAAGTTGCAAGTTTCAATACACAAATCTGATACTGTGCTCAACTAATTTAATTATTCTCATTCTATATGGCCATTGATCGAGGTTTTTTCTTGATACAGGTCTCAAATGGCAGTTTGGAACGACATTTAATCAGTTTATATGAAACTTGTCACGTAATTAAGTTTATGAAGCTGTTTGCTTTGTAGCATCCTCCTCCTATCTCGGAATCTGGTTGATAAACTGCATAAAATCGGCAGGTATTGTTGCTGCAGCCTGCAAGAAAATGCTGGTGTCCTAAACCTGAGTGGAATGTTATTTGTGGAACAACATCATAATACCAGCATGCAGTTTCCTACTAACCTGAATCCATGTTTTGTTTTGCATCTAACTAACTACTGGCTTTTTCGTTATCTTTGGATTAAGAAAATGATCTGATGCCATATCACATTCATTTTCTTCTTTATGTTTATCTCTACCTTCTGTTTTTAACTTTCCATTTGTACCAAATCAAAATGGAAAACAAAGATCAATAATCCCGACCCAATTCAAATGTGCCATTCAGCCTATAAAATCTGCTGCTCAAGTTCGAATACAAAACTCTTAATGGTGGAATTTTCCCCAGCAATCTGGGTAGTGAGTGGGGCAGCTGCAATGTACTGATTACTGAATCCATGACTCAAGCTTCTTTCCTTGTTATCCTGCATTAATTAAGTAATTATCTACTCAACAGCCACACGTAAATCATGTGATGTGATGTGATAGTCAATGTTCTCAAGCGCGCTTGAGCAGAGTAATGTGATATAACAAGAGGAAATTTCTTCACATACGGAAGATAAAATGTTAGCAAAAAGCTAAATTTGTCAACACAAAACTCATTTATAAGACACAGCAAGATTCTCTCTGCGCACTACGACTCAAAGTTCCTTACCTGAAACAATAGATTCCCAAGGCTGTTGTTATTTCATGAATTACTGATGTCGCAAAATGCAGGTAAAGGGCCACTGAACATAGAGAAAGAAAAATGTGGTCAACACTCAACAGCAGTACAACAGAAATTGGACAGAGAGCGGTGAGTGAAATGTTAACTGGTAGATTCAAATGCCTGTGGTAAAAGGGGATGCATGTTCATAGCAATTCAAGCATGCAACAAGCAATATATATACCTGTGTATGCGAAGTAGCCAAGTAGAACCCAGAACTCATCAACTAAAGGAACTCTGCCATCACATGAAGATCATCACATAAGAGGCAAGAAAGATCCGTGTGTGTGTGTTGCGAATCTGGTAGTACAGCACATCAATCACACATACCCATCATTTAACTGGGCAGTGAGAGCATTTGCAATGGCGAGAGGCAGATATAACAGAGACTGCAAACACAAACAATAATTCATAATCGGGTCTCATAAAGAACTTGCCCCCTTCAAAATACACTGCAAATCAATCCCCAAAACAAGGAAAACTAAAATGTCGCTATCTATTGCTAATTGAATTCTGAAATAGTTATTGTCAAACGCAAAGAAGCAACATATATGATAGTTCCTCCAAGTGAATGGATACGAAACACTGAAAGATGCTCTTACCATACACATGTTTGTTTTCAAGCCCTTAGGTTCATCACATAGGTGAGCAAGAATCATCCTTCCCTGCAAAAATGTGTCGTCATAAATTGAGAATTCTTAAAGTTGAGCGCTACAAACATGTGCCTTGTGAGAATTCAGAAACCAGCAAATGATGTGAGTAACCGAATCAGAGTTTTATATTATCACTCATGATGAAGCAAGCCCAACACATGAGGATTCCACCGTACACTACATATATGACTATTCGACCAAGCAGGACATTTCAAAGGTGGCAGGAGTTCAACTACTATTAAGATTTGTGCAAAAGTAATACCTAGACATGCAGTTGATGTCATATGCAAAACATGAGATTCACAACGTAAAGATCTTACCACAAGAAACCCAAATGCAAGCCCAGTACCCGCTATCATCAGATGAGGATACTTGCTCAATACATCAGTTGGGGAGTAGTATTCCCTGTTCAGTTATATTCAGTGTTTATCATAAAAACTAGCGTATAAACACGTTAGATTACAGAAGTTCAAGACATACCACACAAGAACTCCACCCAGAAGAACAACAAAAGGGTAAAGCTGCCAACAAATGAGATAAATCCTTAATCCAACGATGAAACAAGTAAAGTTATATATATTCAGGTATTCAACAGATTTACCATTGCCAAAGCCAGTAGCATGCTCCCATTCCTTCCTTTAACAACCTTATAGACATTGTGTACACTGCAAAGAAGCCTGCCATGTTAAAAGCCTACCCGAAATTGCAACATAGTAGAGCATGGAAAGAGCAAGCGATCCAGCGTATGGGCAGGTATCTAGGTACATAACTACAGATGATTAAAAAAATGCTATCCAGCAGGCCTAATTTTTTTTTTTTTTTTTTTTAAAGTACGAGGAAAATACACACATTATTAAAAGTGAGATTCCTATAGAGAGAAGCCAAAGTTGAAGATACTAAAGGCAAGATAGATTTTTATGCAAAATAAGAATTGGCTAAAGCCCATGTACTAATTAAAAATAGAAATGTACTTACTTGAATGACACTGTTGGAATGACCGCAAAAATTATCATAAAAGATAAAACAACCTTATACATCGTGATTTCTGTAAAGAAAGATGTAAGAAAGATCATTACATAATAGAATATAAGAGGAGCACATTGATAAAAAAGCTCAAAAAGTCTATTAGATATAGTGAGTCATATTAAACCTAATACCAAGAACATCATGTTGAATTGAAAGAAATACATAAACTTGAATCATAAAGAGACTATATTGGCAAATCCTTACTGCCTACTGGTGCATTTTACGTTATCAAACCCACAAATTTGTCCCGTTACTAATTTAGAAAGACTCACCACTTATAAATGGAACCCAGCTAAAGAATGGAATAGATTTCCCAAATGATTGAGCCCACCACTCAGCACCTAAAAGCAAAACATTGAGTTCAATGTTAACATCTCTGCTCAGACATTTATACAGGAAGACAAGTTCAAGTTAAGAAATTTCAAGAATACAGAAGAGGTGAGATAATCTTACCAACAAAACCTGTAAAGAAATGGATCATATATATCAACATAAGGCCTTCAGTCGGTCCATTTATAACTGGAAGAATGAGAGTATTGGTAAAATAGCTGCACAAGAAGCACCAAAATAGAAACATTAGAACAAAATAAAGAAAAAAAAAATAGTTGTTTGAGACTGGATTCACAAAATATGTGAACAAATTCTTACATATGCAAAAATATTCATAGGACAGAGGAGGAGCCAAAACACATAGAGGCAAGAACCATAATAAATAAACACAGTGTCACTCAAAATTATCACCAAAGAGGAAAGGCAAAGATTCTCCATATGGTCATCCAATAACATTATGAAAAGGTATAGATGTTTTTTAAGGACAAAAGTAAGAAGCGAAGAGGCATTACCCTTCCCCCCCCCCCCACCCCCCGCACAAAAGGTTAGGGTACTAAGCCTTATTATTAACATACCCACAATCATGATCCAATAACGAGATACTTCAAACTCATGTGAACATCCACTTACTGTTCCCATGTAGCACAGTAGAAAGGAACAGCTGATATAAACCAGAACCAAAAGGTGCTGGGCCCACACATAGCAGTGCTTCCAAAGGCCAGTGACTCAAACTATAAATTTTCACAACCAAACTTCCATTAATCGACCACCATAAAATAAATAAATATATATATACATATATATATATATATATATATATATATATATATATATATATAATGCATATACTAGAAGCTCAAAAGCTTACTGCACAAGCAAGAGCATCGCATCCTGCAATGTTTGGGTCAAGTAAATGAACCATGTTCAGCACCACATGAAGGAGAAAGAGTGCACATTATAGCAACATGAGAAAAATGAATCTATAAATAGGAAAATGAGTTACCATGATCAAAAAGCTCCCCCAATGGGCTAGAAGAACTTGTTCTTCTTGCTTGTTTTCCATCAACAGCATCGAAAGTCTAGCAGGCATTTTCGGATCTAAAGATTAAACTAAAGACTTGGGAATGGAAAAGACTTTAGAACAGAACTAACTTAAAAATTTTAATTGCAAATGCATTATTAAACTTAAGCTGCATGTGTTAGTTCCCAATCACAAAACATCAAGCCTATAATAAAAGCTTAGATATTGAGGCCAATTTGTACAGGGTAATACCTGGTACAAGAATAGCAACAATCCATGGGAAAAATGAACCCATCTTGGAGGAGGTGAGTCCAGTTGAGGTGAATATACCTGCAGGAGTTTACACAGCATCAAAAGGGAATATATATCACCATAAACAGGAAATATCAGAAAGAGGAAGGAAGAAAATATTGGGAACATTATTAAATAGACAAATTATTATTTATATAGATTATATACCATAGATATCAGTTAAATTTAGATGACAAGTAAATAATTAAAGAGTTCATATTATTTGTGATTATATTTTAAATTAAGTAGTAAATGACAGGTATCATTTTTAAGCTAAAAGATACAATCTATCATGGAATTTTATTAGATAAATATGACAATACAGAACCTGAATAAATAAAACGGAAAAAAATGGTCATTTGTTATCATATATTTTAATTATGTCATGCAGTTTCATCCCCATGTTCAAATAACATGACATCCATGTTATTTTATTATATATTTTAATTAACTCACACGTTGTAAAATTCTACAAAATCGGTTTGTAAGGAGAGTAGAGTTTCACAATTATATAGATGTATATTCCCAGATCCATGGTCGATGTGGGATAATTCAACACACACCCCTCACGCACAGCGTGGAGCTTCACGGGATCTCATCAATGGATAAATCAGTTCCCATCATTGAGATAAATCGGACTCATCATCGGGATAAATCGGGTCCCACATCGAATCGAACTGGGCTCTGATACCATGTAAAGTTCTCCATTTCTCCCTACAAAACCGGCTTGTAAGGAGAGGAGAGTCTCACCATTATATAGTGGTATATTCTCAGGTCCATGATCGATGTGGGATAATTCAACACGTTATCTTCCACGCGGCGCTAACATGGCATCCATGCTCAAATAAGATTATTGGGAAACAAGGATTTTTCCCAAGGTTATACCGTTCAGGAATATCCCAACTAATTTTTTTTTTTAAATGATCCTATATGTAGTTAATTTCATACCCAATCACTGATGTAGTTAATAGCCTTTGACTCACACATTTGCTTCCATGTGGCATCCATGGAGAAATAAAATGTATTTTTTATTTCGCCCTCAAAAAGAACCATTTCATCATAATTTATTTACATTTATAATTTCCCAAATCATTCATTCCTAAAGTCCCGGATGCCAATTTTGGGATGTCCATTGTGATATGAATGAATTTGGAAAAATAAGACTCATGAGTGATGGGTAAAAAAATTAAGACAACTAATATTGGGTAATTCTAAATAGAGCCACAATTTTACTCTATGTAGCCTCTATATTATTTAAAAATAAAATTACTATCTTATATTACTATTATACCCTTATTTTAAAGATAGTATTTTGTAACATAACCACCTAATTTAAAAAATAAAAATAGTATTTAATATTTCTTAATTATCCTCGTATTTCCCCGTTAACTCTCTTCATCTATCCTATAAAGCCATGATTGAATTCCGCCATGACTGCAAACAAGATGAATTTTTTTTTTTAAAAAAAAAAAAAATTATAAACAAAATTATGCAAATTCTTTAATGATCGAAAGATTATACCGGAATGGGAAGAAGAAAGATGCATAAACGATACTTTACTCTATCAAATGAACCCTCTCATCAAATTCTTAATAAAACCAGAAAAAAAAAATAGATCTCATTTTTCTAGACTTGCACAAAATTGCAATTACTACTACCCAAACCTCATTAAAAAAGTATATAAGGAGCTTATTTCAAGTCCCTCTAAATCCAGGACAACATCAATGGCATGGATCGATATAAAACAACACTCTCTCATCAAAGGTGAATTGTTTTCTCAGGGCTGCAGTTTCTATTAATGCTCGATGGCTATGCTCTTTTTGAATTTAAGTGAATGGGGCTGTGTAAATTTATATAATCTTTTATTTGTTGTTCTAATGTTAAATATGGTTATAAGGCTAAAATAGTAATATCAAGTAATAGTTTTATTTCTTAAAAATAGAGGGGCTATGTTGAGTAAAATAGTGGTTGTGTTTAGAATTACCCCTAATATTGATAGTATTTAATGATTATTCTTTTTATTGAGAATGGTGTCATTTTGTTTTGGCAACATAAAATTTTAGGAAAATGCCTTATTTCCTTGAGAATCTTATTTACACAAGACGCCACATGAAAGATAATGTGTGAGACAACATATATTAACCGACGGAATAAAAATTTTGGAGTAAGCCCCTAACAGAAATTAGATGGGACAAAATTCTCTAAAAGATAAAACTTTGAAATAAAATTACTAATTTTTCTAGATAAATATCAGATAGTAAAAATAAAATGTATCATTAAGTATTGCTACTTTTGATGAGTAATATAAGAAAAAAACTATCTTCATATTTTCAAATAATTTTTTTTATAATTTCTCAACATTTTCACAATAAACATGTGTGCATGACTATAAGTAAGAACATACAATTTTTCAATTCATATTTTAAAATTATAAATGGAAAAGATTAAAAATTATCCAGACTTAACAAATTTTTCAACAATTTTATACCACCTTCATAATGACATATATGTCAGGATATAATTAGACGTAAACTTCTGATACCAAATTTGAAGATAGCTTGAAATCATTTTTACTAAAACCTGATGTACTTGTAGAAGATAAATGAAAACAAACCATGCGTTTTCTTTACAATAAAGTACTTCACCTATCATTTATTTATAGAGTCAACATACTCATGCATAATTTTTTTTTTCCAGCAATTGATTATGCAAGAAAAATAATAAAAGATATGAATAATACAACCTTAATAATACAAATTTATTTAAGTCTTTCTTATAGGTAATTTTCTTTTTCCCCACTTTTGTAAGTTTGACTTACCTTCTACTACGTCTACTGAAGAAGTAATATTCATTCACACCTAAAAGAAAGACTTTAATAAATTTGTCTAACCTTAAATTGGATTTGAAATAATCGCGTCTCCTCAATTATAGGAACTACCAATTTCAGCTTTTTAAAGTACCATATAAATACAAAAAAAAAAAAAAATTTAATGAACTAAAAAACACATTATAATGAAGTTTGAATTTCAATGCTGGCGAAAATCCGAAGGCTACAATCTTTTATCAAATAATCCAAATTTAGTCTTAGTTTACACCTAAGTAGATGTTCACCATATGACACTACTCTATATGTGTGTGTGGGTGTGTGAATGATCAAATGATAACATTTTTGGTGACGTTAAATGAGAATAAATCTCAGTTATCCAAAAACAACATCCAATTATTAATTTCCGCGTGCATTTTTTATAGTAAAATGTGTATTAAAGGAAATTTTATAATATATTTTCATTTCATCTTTAAAATTATCATGAAACTTTGGATAATAATTATTCAATTGATTTAAATTACTTTTTAATGTATTATACATTCAAATAAAACTGTAATTGCACATATTTTGACTAAGAAAATCATTAGTAAAAATAAAACTCATAATTATATGCATAAATCATAAAATAGTTCATGAATTCTTGTAAAATGCATTAAATAATATAATAAAATGCTCTTTACGAAATATAAAATGCAATAAATTTCGAGAAAAATCAACAAAAAAACCACACACACAATTCAATGTAATTGTGTAATATTAATATATACTCTCTTTGTGCATTCTATAACAATAACATATTCATTTTATAGTATTAAAAAACTAATGCATTTTATACGTATAAACAAAATTACTATTATATTATTTTTGTATCAACTAAAATAATTATGCATCATAAAATAATAACTTTTGCATTTTAAATTATAACATACACTATTATGCATTTTGTACATATAAGTAGTAATATTCTATTTTATGATTATTTAACATTATATTTAGTTTTAAAACTAATAGATCAATTTTAGTACTTCAAATAATATATACACAATACATATAATTATTATACAAGTTGATTCTGTATTACTAGATAGAAAATGTATACAATTATAATATGAATTGACCAAATACAACATAGACTAAACATTTTGACCATATTATAAAGTTCACTTATAAAATGATGTAAATATAAGATATTTTATTTTATTTAACACAATAAATTTATTCTATGATTTAAAGTAAAAATATTATTAAATTTTGGAATAATTATTTGAATTAGGTATTATACAGAGTTTATGACGCATAGAGTTATTATATAAATAAATTAGATCAAACTTATTTTTCACAATATTAAATTAATACATATTATTGTGTTATACAATATATGCACATATAGTAGAAATATAATGCATAAATTTAATGATAAAATAACGTGAATACTAACTGTTCTCTGAGGTCCGTTCAAAAGGTATTAGTGTTCATCCATATCAGTTTCGTTCTGTGTGCGGCTGAGCTACGGATTTTCGATTATCAGAATATGAGTGCACTCTCTCTCACATACATATATACAGAGATAGAAAGAGAGCGGATAATAAACTGATTAATCAGATCAAATAAACCAGAATGACCATCCCCTACCTAAGAAAAATTAGAGAATCATGCAAGGAAAACAGCATCTTAGAAAAGTAAATGATTTAAAAGTCCAATAACAAGTATAAGTACATTTATAACAGAGACAGAGAACTCACAAGTCCAAGTAATGCAGACACAACCAAAAACATGAATCCCATGAGTGTTATCTGTGGAACAACAATAAGTTTAGCATAAACTGTGAGAGAAATAATGCCAAATACTGGAACACCAACCTACTAAAACAGATACTATACTACCTAACACTCACCATGTTGGGTCTGGTTGAGTCCATGCACAAAGGGAAACATAAGTAGTTAGTAATCATTAAAAGAACAGAACAATCATACAAGATAATAAATACAAAAAGGTTTGGAAGATAATAATTTCGGAAACAATAGCATGTACTTAACAATTTCTTCATTTAACAAAGAATAACAACCTTAAAGGCTATAACAAGTCTCGATGTCGCTCACTGGTGTTCTCATTTTGGTCAGTGAGAGATATCATACAATTAAGGATGGCATAATGATAAGAAAACAGCCATGAACACATGAGCTTTCACCAAGGATATTTCTAACATTCAACGTATATCCTTCCAAACTTGTCTTTAACATAGTCAGCAGAATATAGCATTCCTTAAGCCAAAGATTAGTCAAAAATCACAAGATTTTTTAGAACTTTATGACACTTAACATATTGTAAAACAGGAGAAGATCTGCTAGGCTAACATAGGGATGCATACTCTTGTATCTGACAAACAGAATTTGATGCACTAGGAGGATAAGAAGATTTTCCAAACTCTTACAATCAACTGATCAAGTCTCGAGCAGGAGGGGGCTGTATGCCAACTAAAACCCTTGATTTCCCTAAAAAACGCTAAACATCTCTATTTCATCTTCCAGACTCCAAATAAGATACACAGCTCTCTAAACCCTAGTTTTTATGCGCGTGAATCCAATTGTCACTCAATACACTAGCAGAGAGATTCAGAATTTAAATTAAATCAGATGCCCCTCAATTCACATCATTTAGATCAATTCCAAAACTTCACTTCAATTCATTAGAACTGAGCAGCAGTTTCCAACTTCTTTAGTTCTTTACCTAGCTCCATTCAGGATTTTTTAGTATCAACACTAACAAGCACCCACTTCCACTCTAATTACAATGACACGCAAACAAACACGCATCCCACCTCTATCCCAACCAATAAGAGAAGAAGCAACAAAGATTGAAGAAACACAGTAAAATAAGTGAAACTTACGGCATCCAAAGAGGGAATAAATGCACACAACGAGTCCAGAAGGGCTGCAACACATATTTCGCCAAATAAGAGTGATCCACTCCACTGTACTTATATCTGTGCAGCATTGCAACTCCATGCGCCCCAATGTATCCCATTCCTCTTTCCAACTAATGTATCTCCTCTACACAATTTGTTACAATTGCAAACTCAAAATGTTGAGTACTTCAAAAATCCTAAAACATCTACAGCTACGATACTAAATCCTACTCGAATGCTAGCATCAAATGACAAAATGAGTGAGCGGCATATTTGTGAAACGAATCTGGGGGAAGATGAAGGAAATTATTTGCGTGAGTTCGTGAAAATTTGCGCAACAGCAATATCGGTTTGTCATTAATTATATTTTGAAAAGCATTTGGTTTTTCGTAGTTAAAATTAAAAGGGGGGGAATTCGGAGAGAAGCCTGGTAATTAGACTAAAGATTTATGGCAAATAAGATCTCATCATTTTTATTGTGAGACGAATTTAAATTTAATTAGATGATGTATTTTTTTATTGCAAATGATATCTCATCATTTTTATTGTGATATGAGTTTAATGAAATGATGTATTTCTTTGTTGCAAATAATGTAATTCTTAAAAATGAAATGATGTATTTAACTTATTAAAATGATGTATTAAGGTCCGTCTCATAATAAAAAAAATAGTGAGACCGTCTCTCAGGAGACCAACTCAAGATTTATACGTTTGTATATTTTAAAAATTAATTTAATTAACATATTTTGTAGAGACTAGAGAGTAATATTATAATAATTCGACTTAAAATTTCTTACTCTAAAAAAATGGGAGAGAAATCTAAAAATACTCCAAATTTATTATATCATATTATCAAAATATCTAAAACATTAAATACATTAAAAAATACATAAAATATAAATTCTGACATTTTTCAAAAAATTATTATGTGTTATTTAAAATTAAAATAATTAAAAAAAATCAGCCAAAAGAGAGAGTATGGATTTATGTTGTGGTCAGTGTCGTTCATCACACCAACCAACACACATACCAAAATTTAGAATTATAAAATAATTAAAAAAAGGGTGTTGCTAAATGGACATAATATAGTTGGCCAAAATTTGGCCATAATGTATTAATTAGTGTAATTAATTATAAATGAAACATGAATGTACAATATTGCCCATAATATAAATAATGTATAAAATGTTAAAATTATAAGAAACCTTTCATCTCCTTCGTCCCAAATAATTAATAAAAAAAAGTTATACTTATTTGCTTAAATAAATTGAGTTTCATAAATTGTCAATGTTAAAACAATCAATTAAATAATAAATTATTATAAAACAATTTAAAAAAAAATATTACGTTATTTTGCAGATTAATGCAACAAAAAAATATGATATTTTAAAAAATATTACTTTATTTTATAGACTAAAACATCAAATATATAGCATAATGTCAATATCTTATTACTAAAAACTATATCACAAATTATTTATCAACATTTTATTTTTATCTTCTATTCATCAAACAAAATAAGAATGTATTATTAAATCTTATAATACAATTAAGGATGTCAATTTAGCCCGAAACATGCGGGTTGACCCGATTAACCCGAGCCAAAATGTGGATTAGGGTCGAAAAATTTTTACTCAAAAAAAATTTAGCTCGAATAGTCCGAGACCGAATAATCCGAGGCC
>JAPKLW010003277.1:29240-45887 GCA_026898455.1 Plectranthus barbatus
TCCATCATTAAATTTTTAGTAGTGAAATTTATTTGATGGATATTACATTCACCCCACCTAAAAAAAAATTTTGTCCCTGAAATTTGCTAGGGGTTTTCAAATAATACTGGGTATGTTTCTTTCATCTTATCTTCAAGTTCCCACGTAGCTTCTTCTTGTCCGTGGTGATTCCACAAGACTTTCACTAGTGGGATAGACTTTGTCCTCAGTTCCTGGAGCTTCTTATCCAGAATTGCTATAGGTTTCTCTTCATAACGTAAGTCTGGGTTTAGTATGACTTCTTCCTGTCGTATCACATGACTTGGATTGTATACATAATTCCTCAATTGTGATACGTGAAAAACGTTGTGTACGTTTCCCAAATTAGGCGGTAAAGCCAAGTGATAAGCGACTTGACCTATTCGCTCCAGAATTTCATAGGGACCTATAAATCGAGGCCGTAGTTTTCCTTTTACACCGAACCTGATAATGCCTTTTGACGGTGAGACCTTTAAGAATACTTTGTCTCCAATCTCGAACTGCAGTTCAGTCCTTAGGGTATCTGCGTATGACTTTTGTGTACTCTGAGCCTCTTTGATTCTTTCTCTTATCTGTCTGACAATTTCAATCATTTCGCCAATAGCATCTGGCCCAAGTATTTTCCTTTCTCCTACTTCATCCCAGTAAAGTGGAGATCTACACTTTCTCCCATATAAAACTTCATACGGAGCCATGCCTATGGTTGCCTGATAACTGTTGTTATAAGCGAACTCAACCAGTGGCAAAATTGGCTCCCAACCTCCTCCTCGGTCCAAAATGACTGTTCTCAGCATATCTTCGAGGGTTTGAATAGTCCTCTCTGATTGACCATCAGTCTGCGGGTGAAAAGTCGTACTGAAATTTAAACGGGTTCCCAGCTCCTTTTGCAGACTAGTCCAGAATCTGGACGTAAACCTCGCATCTCGATCGGAGGTAATAGTTACTGGCACTCCATGTAACCTGACTATTTCTTTGACATATTATTGTGCCAGTTTGTCTGATCCGTGTGTTATTCGGATTGGCAAGAAATGAGCACTTTTCGTTAGACGATCCACGATTACCCAAATGGCATTGTTACCCTTCTGGGATCGCGGTAAGCCTGTGACAAAGTCCATGGCTATATGTTCCCATTTCCATTCTGGGATATCTAATGGTTTCAATTTTCCATATGGCCGTTGATGTAATGCTTTTACCTGTTGAAATGTTAGACATTTCTCGACATACATGGCCACACCATTCTTCATGCCGTCCCACCAAAAGTTTCTTTTCAGATCCTGGTACATTTTAGTGCTACCAGGGTGGGCTGTATACGGCGTGTCATGAGCCTCGCTCAAAATTTCATTCCTGAGCTCTGTACTGTTTGGCACAAGAATTCTATCTCTGTGCATTAGTGCGTTATCAGGTGCTTCACTGTAGTCCTTGGCCTTTTCCATCCTGATTTTCTGACGAAGTTTTTCAAAATTGTCTTCCTTTCATTTTGCCTCGATAATCCTTCTCCTCAAATCTGGCACGACACTTAAAGCTGCAATTTCACACCTTTCTCTCATCGAAGGTGAGACAATTTCCAGGTGTAGTCTTTCAAAGTCCTTGATCAGTTGTTCCTCCTTTGTGATTAAAGATTCCAATTGTGCTGCACCTTTCCGGCTTAAGGTGTCAGCCACTGAGTTTGCCTTGCCGGGGTGATAATTGATTGTTAGATCGTAGTCATTGACTAGTTCCAACCATCATCTTTGTCTCATATTCAGGTTCTTCTGCTCGAAAAAATATTTCAAGCTCTTGTGATCCATGAATATGGCACATTTCACACCATATAGGTGATGTCTCCAGATTTTGAGAGCGTGAACCACTGCTGCTAGCTCTAGATCATGCGTTGGGTAGTTCAACTCATGCGGTCGAAGTTGTCTTGATGCATAGGCTATCACTTTGCCATATTGCATTAATACGCAGCCAAGTCCATTCTCAGAGGCATCTGTGTATACCTCATAATTCTTTTCTGCCTCTGGAACTACCAAAACTGGTGCTGTCGTCAGACATTCTTTTAGCCTTTGGAAGCTGTCCTCACACTCTTTTGTCCATTCAAACTTAATTCCTTTCTGAAGTAGTCGTGTCATTGGTTTTGCTATCTTTGAGAAACATTCTATGAACCTTCGGTAATATCCTGCTAATTCGAGAAAACTTTGGATTTCATTTGGTGTAGTGGGTGACTACCACTCTATCACCGTCTGTATCTTAGTAGGGTCCACCTTAATTCCTTCAGCTGACACGATGTGACCAAGGAAAGTTACTTCTTTAAGCCAGAATTCACATTTGCTGAATTTGGCGTATAACTTTTCATTCCTGAGTGTTTGCAGAACGGTTCTCAAGTGTTGCTCATGTTCTCCCTCGTCCTTGGAGTAAACAAGGATATCGTCGATGAATACTAAGACAAAGTTGTCTAGATATGGGTGAAACACCCTATTCATCAAATTCATGAACATTGTTGGGGCATTTGTGAGTCCAGATGGTATCACCACGAACTCGTAGTGGCCATACCTTGTTTTGAAAGCTGTCTTCGGAATATCATCCTTCCGAATTTTTAGCTGGTGATATCCCGATCAAAGATCTATCTTCGAGAACACGCTGGCTCCTTTTAATTGATCGAATAAATCATCAATTCTGGGCAGGGGATATCTGTTCTTCAAGGTTAGCTTATTCAATTCCCTGTAGTCAATGCACATCCTCATCGATCCATCCTTCTTCTTCACGAACAAGACTGGGGCTCCCCAAGGTGATACACTTGGCCTTATGAATCCCAAGTCTAAAAGTTCTTGTAATTGTACCTTCAGCTCCTGAAGTTCCTTTGGTGCCATTCGAAAGGGTGCCTTGGAAATCGGTGCTGCTCCTGGTTCCAGGTCGATCACGAATTCCACTTGCCTATCTGGTGGCAAGCCTGGCAATTCTTCTGGAAAGGCGTCTTCAAATTCCCTAACTACTGGTACATCATTAATTAAAATTTCTGGTTTTTCTTCCTTATCTAAGTAAACCAGAAATGCCTGATTCTCAGGTCTTCGTATCAGTTTTATGGCTTGGAGTACTGATATTACAGGTACTCTTTGGTTTCTCTTGAATCCATACAAACAGGTTTCTTCTCCAGTTGATTGGAAAAGAACAACCTTTCGTTCTCCACACAAAATCGTAGATTTGTGTTCTGACAACCAATCTATTCCGACTGTCACGTCCACATCGTGTAGATCTAGGACGTTTAGTTCGGCTATAATTATTTTATGATTATTTATTTGGATTTCCAAATCGCGACAAACTAGAGTAGTGGTAGTCATATCTCCTGAAGACATAGCTATCCTCAGTTCTTGTCTACCTCTTTCTACCTTAAGTTGTAATGCATCAATGCAAGTTGATGATATGAAGGAATGGGATGCTCCCGTATCGAATAATACTATGACAGGTATGTTATTAATGGTGCCCATACCTGCCAAATTTCCTTCATCCCTATTACCCTCAATTGTGTAAGCCCTGGCTCCACGTGGTGGCGGTTCATTTGCTTTTTGTCCCTCATTGTTTTGACGAGGTGATGGTTGTTTCTCCCCCTTGTTCCTTCACTTATTCCTCCTGGTTCCTCCTTGCGGTTGACGGGCTCCGTGGATCGCCTGCAATTGCTGGTTGGCAGCCCTAGGGGCATTTTGTCTATTCCCTGCTCTGGGTTGGGCCATAGGGCAGTATCGAGCAAAATGACCTGTGCCTCCACAGTTAAAACATTGATTGCTTGTTGTCAGGCACCTCTCGTAGTGTCTTTTCCCACACCTGTTGCACTGCGGGGTCACCGTACTCCTCTGTTCATTTCTCGAAGCAGCTGGCGCCTCAAACCTACGATAGGTTTAATCATTATTGCGGCGTGGCTGAAAACGATTATCCCTTTGGTCCTGCTTCTTCTGGTTTCCGGACCCTTGGTTGCTGGATCGCTGCGGTTCCTCCCATTTCCTTTTCTGGCTAGGTGGCATCGAGTTCATTTCCTGCATGACCCACTGTGGCAACTTCTTTTTCGTTCCCACGGCCTCAACATCGAGCGCCATTTTTAGTGACTCCTGATAATTCAAACCAGGAAAAATGGAGAGATGGGTTCTGATCTCTTCCCTCAATCCCTCTTTAAACTTTTCTGCTAACTTTTCCGGTGTATCCACTTGCCTAGTTGCATACTGGATTAGATCACAAAACTTCATATCGTATTCTCCTACAGTCATACTCCCCTGATCAAGTAAGAAGAACTCGATCTCCTTGTCCTTCCTGTACTGCTTTGGCAGGTATTTCTGATATAGTGCCTGCTTAAAACCTTCCCAAGTCAATTGTTGAGTTTCCTCCGGCGTGAGAGCTTTGGAATACGTCTCCCACCATCTATCAGCTCGACCTACCAGTTGGTATGTCATGCAGTGAAGTTTATCTAATTCTGAGCACTGCATGTGCCGAAATATCTTTTCAAGTGCACGGACCCATTCCTCAGCTTCGGAAGGGTCTCCAGCTCCGTTGAAAGTTGGTGGGTGCTGTTTTCGAAAGGTTTCAACCAACATAAAAGACGTAGGAAACTGAACTGGCTCGTGCCTGTGTGGTTGTTCGGTGGGCTCTCTAATTGATACATTATCTCCAATAGATTGCGCTTCGAAGTCTGGCACAACTTCTGGATACGGAATGTCGAGTGTCGCGATCAACTAATGGATTTTCTCTTCCCCGACCCCTTCCTTGGCCACGTCCACGTCCACGGCCTCGGCCTCTTCCTCTTCCGAAAATCTCAATATTTACAGACATACTGCAGCACCGTTCTTCATTAATAATCAATCGAGTTATGATTATAACAGCACTTAACCTAGGTTATACATGTCTTAAGCAAATATCGTCAAATAGTTATAATAACACGTATGACAGAATGATAAAACATGAAGCCATCATCAAGTTATAATAAAACTACGATCAGCATAATCAGTTAGTTAGGCTAAGAACAGTGACTGGTTCTACGAAAGCATCAAACTCGATGACGACCATCCGGTGATAGGGTCAATCGAAGTCCGATCTGGGAGAGCACATAAGGGGAAAGTGTGCTTTGTCCCAATACGATAAGTGTCTCAGTCACTCGCCTACCTACAAAAGTCTAATATAAGTAGCACAGTTAGTAGTGTGTCCATAATATACAGAAATATAATAATCATCCCGTCTGCTCACTGTCCCTCATAATCATTGTCAGCATCATCAGGATCTGCAGCTGGATATGGAATCTCCTGCTCCACCTCCTGCTCCCACAGATATGGTGCAATTGGTGCCTGTGGTGCTGGTATATGCTCCGGCATAGGAGGCTCATCAATATGATCACCAAAGGCGAACAGATCGGGTGCCTGCACTGAAATGGCAGTGGATCTAACACCGGTGGTGTCGGGATGTCAATCCATGGCCCAGGAGGTGGGCTACCTGTAGTAAGTACCTGCTGAATCAGCTCCTCCATAAACGGTTGAAATAATCCAACCCACTCCCTAGTGTCTGCCCTCCTGTAGCAATAAAAGAAGGCAGTCTGTCGGACCCATTGGGTCCATCGATCTGGCACTAACTCTACGACTCGATCCATCGCCTCGTATCCCCCCACACCGAGGGGCTCCACGGTCTCCCACTCAGCGAGATACATCATCAATGCAAAGGCTAGTCCCTCCTCAGTGAAACGAGGGTGAGAACGAAAGTGTATAACCCTAGCGTCATGATCCATCTGCGATATTAAGTAAAGTGTCAGTATCGATAAAATCAAAGCAGTAAACATGATGCATGTCACCCGTCCCATGACTCCGTCGGGTTGGCTCGACGTCCGACTCATCCCACTACATGTCTCGGTGGCTCTATAGTCCTCCGATACACTATGCCGAGGGTCGTTGAGATCCTCGTGCTGACTCACTGATTTGACTCGAGTCTGACGGTAAATGCCAGTCTCACCGCGTGCTATCTGCACACGTAATCACACTGACTCGTAGATTCTGCCCCACTAGTCAAACTGACAACTGTACATCGATGATAAATCTCCCCAAGACGACCAACCTGTAACATAGAACAACTCTCCGCGAGCTGTTTGACCCAGTCAGTAGCCAAAACCTGGTTTATCCTTATTTAGCCTATGAGGCTATCATTACATGTTTGGAATCATTAAGCTCAAATCATACTCTATATTATCTCAAATAATAACACATATTTGACATTGCTTGCATATTAAAACGCGACTTTTATATTGATAATTTGCTATGATGTATTCCTTTAGAAATCAACATTTTATGATCACATTACATGAGAATGTTTAGTGGAACAGATTCAACGCTGAATAATTAATTTGTATATATCACTAGTGGAAATAAATTCCAACGCTAAGCTCAAACAACATATCAATCACTAGCCTTAGCAAAATTGTAAATGCTAAGCCGGATGACAATACATTTCTCTTGCAATATTTTCAACACTCGATCAAATGAACTCAAAAGTTCAATTCATTTACCATGTTTCAGGTGGAATTGTGATAACATCATGCATTATTAAAACATTTTGCAAGCGGTTAGTCAAAATGTTACCTTGTAGGTTAAGCCGGTGAGAAAGGAGTGTGACGCGCGAAGTGATTACCTTTTTATCGATCAACTTCCGAATCAAAAGAAGTCTTAAATACCAGAGCGCAAGAAAACGATTGCTCTGATACCACTTCTGTAGCGCCCCGATTTTCCTTCTGAATTGTTTGGGAACGCTACAGTGGCGTTGGTCAAGAAAACTTCAATTGATTATATGAATTAGACAAAATAAACGGAAACATCTGTAACCCAACGCATTCATACGATAATAATACAAAAGAAAGGAACAATCTCTAGGAGTTATTACATAATTAAGGTAATTTCTCAAATTTAACAAGTGGAAAGAAATTATATTTTTCAGAGGTTCACTGCAGCGGAAAGTTACGTAGAGGAGACATGCATATGAAAATGCATATCTCAGGATCTTGCTTTTATTTGTATTAGATAATCACTGCTTCAGCGCCTGCACACCTCCTCTTCCTCGCTCTGGCCTTTTAACCTACACATTTTAGAAATAATGCGAGGGGCTGAGTACTAAAGTACCCTGTGGAAACTTGCCGGAAAACGTACATTTATAAGTGTACTGTGGCATAGCAGCCTATGAAGAGTTTCACAATATTGTAAGTTTTGATACAACTTACCTTGTCAATCAATATCAAATGTCATTTGCAACAGTGGTGGGTATTAATCACTATCATCAGTCAATTTTATTAGGTTGTATTTTGTTGTCACATGAGGATGCTGAATCATTTTAGTGGTTTTCACCAATTGGTTGGAAGTAATGGGAGGCGTTCAACCCACAATGATGTTGACCGATCAATGTGAGAGTATAAAAAATGTTGTGAGGGAAATAATTCCTAACACCATCCACCTTTTTTGTTTATGGCATATTGATACAAAAATTCCACAAAAAATTAGAGGAGTTGTGAATTTTAAAGATGCAGTGGCTGAATTCAGAGCTATGATATATGATTGTCTCACAATTAGTGAATTTGAAGCTAGATGGTCTGAATTCGCGAGACAACACGAGTTAGAAAATAATAGATGGCTCAGAGACTTGTATCGCGATAGACATAATTGGGGCAAAATTTATTTGAACTATATCTTTTGGGTTGGTAGTGTATCTACACAAAGGAGTGAATCGATGAATGCATTTTTAAATGGATATATTACTCCAAGGATTACATTGAAGATGTTTGTTGAGCAATAAGATACAAAAGAAACTGCATGCTGATTATGAGTCTAAACGCAAAGTAATCAAGTGTTTTTCATCTTTCCAATGGGAGGAGCGGTTTGAAAGAGTATACACAAATCGTGTCTTTGAGATTGTTCAAATGGAGATTAAGAAAATGTTGAGTTGCAAAGTTCGAGAAGTAAATGTTGATTCTCAATCTGGAATCGAGATGTATGAAGTACTTCAGTCAAGTACTCTTGACAACTTGTTTCATAAGGATTTCACTTTCATGGTGGAATATCGACTAACTGGAAGTTATCTATCTTGCAAATGTCGAAAGTTTAAATGCAAGGGCATTTTATGTGTTCATATAATGAAGGTGTTGCTTTGGAAAGATATACACTTGGTCAATGAGAGATACATATTGAGAATGTGGCGAAAAGATGTGTATAGACACCATACAAGTCTATTTTTTGCTGGTGGATACCCACACATGACAAAGGAATATAAGTTGTTTCAAGAGGTTGGACGTGGATTCCAAGAATGCACTGATTTGGCATATGAATGCTCATAAAAAATAAAATTCAACAAACAAAATTGCAAGGAAATAAAAGAGGAGTTGATAAATTGGAGACCTACAAAAAGTACATCTCATCAGTTGGGAGAAACTCTAGTTACACAAGGTGCTTTATTGAATCCAGTAATCACGCTATTAAATATTCAAGGTCTAAATCTATTTCTGAAGTCATTAGAATGCGCTATTAGATGGCGGTTCTATTGGTCATAATAATTGAATTATTTGATGTTTTGATTTTAAAATTTTAAATCATTTTATAATTGTTTATCCCTCTTTTTAAGTGACGGTCGTGTAATTTTTTATTTTGAGTCATTTTATATTTCTTAATTTTTGTTGAGTAATGATTGTGTCATGTTCTTATTTTAAATTATCTTAATTCTTATATGTATTTCATATTTGCTTTCAATATATTAAATGGTTGTGTGGAAATTAATTGAGAAGTTGACATTTAATTAATAAATATAATTAGCGTCATCTTGAAATTGATGATTTTTTATAATTCAATATTTTTCAGATTTTTATAATGATTAATACAATTTCAAATGTTTAATTATTTGAGTTTAAAGATAATTTTAAGTGATAGCCGTTTAAATTAAGTTGATTATATTTATAGTCATATTAATATTTTCTCGAGCCCAACAAAAAAATAAGTGTATCTATGTTCTCTCTCTTTTATCATTTATTAGGGGTATAAAAGTGAACTTATTATATGAATTAATTTGAAATAAGTTGAACCGGATCAAATCAGTTTGAACCGGTTTAATTTATCCCTAAACCCAATTATGATTTGGCCATATTATATCTATTTAGCAAGACACTTATATTTTGAAATGCGGCGGCTAACTCAAGTTTTAATAGCATGAATTTAATATATTAATACGAAAGTTGAGATAGATTGAACAATTTGAAAAGTGCACACTATTTTTAATATGTCTTAAATTTTGGATGCCACAAAATTTGACTGATTAAATTATTATTATTATTATTTGAAATGTGGTTTAACTCAAATTTTAATGGCATGAATCTGCATTATTTTTTTCTTTTGGCGGGAATTTTGCCGCTCGTCTAACAGTAATTTTTTTCTCCATTTTAGTATAGATTTGTAAAATAATTTTTATAAATGATGTATCCCACTAGTAAAAATAAAGAGGATTAATTCTGAATTCGAAAGATTAATTCTAAATTCTTAAATTGAAATTTTTTCAAATTTTCAATACAATACATGATATTGAAATCCAAGATTGATAATTTCCTTTTGGCGGAAATTTTACCTCTCGTCTAATATTAAGAATCGATGGATATATTACTCCAAGGAGTAAATTGAAGATGTTTGTTGAGCAATATGAAATTGCTATCAACAATAAGATAGAAAAGGATCTGTATGCTGATTATGAGTCTAAGCACAAATTGATCAAGTGCTTTTCATCTTTCCAATGGGAGGAACAATTTCAAAGAGTAAACACAAATCGTGTCTTTGAGATAGTTCAAATGGAGATTAAGAAAATATTGAGTTTCAATGTTCGAGAAGTAAATGTTGATTCTCAATGTATGAAGTACTTCAGTCAAGCACTCATGACAATTTGTTTCATAAGGATTTCACTTTCATGGTGGAATATTGACCAGCCGAAGTTATCTATCTTGCAATTGTCGAAAGTTTGAATGCAAGGGCATTTTATGCGTTCATATAATGAAGGTGTTGCATTTGAAAGATATACAGTTGGTCAATGAGAGATACATATTGAGAAGGTGGCGAAAAGATGTGTATAGATACCATACAAGTCTATTTTTTGTTGGTGGATACCCACACATGACAAAGGAATATAAGTTATTTCAAGAGGCTGAACGTGGATTTCAAGAATGCACTTATTTGGCATATGAATGCTCATAAAAAATGGAATTCAACAAACAAAATTGCAAGGAAATAAAAGAGGAGTTGATAAATTGGAGACCTACAAAAAGTACATCTCATCAGTTGGGAGAAACTCTAGTTACACAAAGTGCTTTATTGAATCCAGTAATCACGCGACGTAGAGGAAGACCAAAATATTCAAGGTCTAAATCTATTTCTGAAATCATTAGAATGCGCCGTTAAATGGAGGTTCTATTGCTCATAATAATTGAATTATTTGATGTTTTGATTTTAAATTTTTAAGTCATTTTATAGTTGTTATCCCTTTTTTTAAGTGACGGTCATGTAATTTTTATTTTGAATCATTTTATATTTCTTAATTTTGTTGAGTGATGATTGTGTCATGTTCTTATTTTAAATTATCTTAATTCTTAGATGTATTTTATATTTGCTTACAATATATTAAATGGTTGGGTGGAAATTAATTGAGAAGTTGAAATTTAATTAATAAATATCATTACCATCATCTTGAAATTTATGATTTTTTATAATTCAATATTTTTCAGATGTTTACAATGATTAATACAATTTCAAATGTTTAATTATTTGAGTTTAAAGATAATTTTAAGTGATAGCCGTTAAAATTAAGTTGATTATATTTGTAGTCATGTTAATATTTTCTGGAGCCCAACAAAAGAATTAAGTGTATCTACTTTGTCTCTCTTTTATCATTTATTAGGGGTATGATGTGAATTTATTATATGAGTTAATTTGAAATAAGTTGAACCGGACCAAATCGGTTCCGACCGGTTTAATTTACCCCAAAACTCAATTATGGTTTGACCATATTATGTCTATTTAGCAAGACCTTTATTTTTTGAAATGTGGCTAACTCAAATTTTAATAACATGAATTTTATATATTAATACGATAGTTGAGATAGATTGATTTGACAATTTGAAAAGTGCACACTACTCTTAATGTCTTGAATTTTGGATGCCTAAAAAATTGGTCGATTAAATTTTTATTTTTATTATTATTATTTGAAACGTTGTTTAACTCAAATTTTAATAGCATGAATCTGCATCATTTTATTTTCTTTTGGCGGAAATTTTGCCGGTAGTCTAACAGTAATTTTCGTCTCCGCTTTAGTATAGATTTGTAAAATAATCTATATATGTATTAAAACAATACCGGAAACAATATATGGAAGTATTCACTTACATTAATTGTTTATTAATTTAAGTACTTAGTTCATTAATTATTGTGTAAAACATTCTATATTTATTTCACTTTGAGTTTTCATATTTTTTCAGAAAATATTTTTGGAAATATGTATCAATCAATTAGATTGATTTTTCCATAATTATTATTTTATATATTTTAGGAGAATATATATATAAATGAATTAGAAATATATTGGATTGATTTTACTTAATAATTAGTTCCATAACATGTGTAAATTTCTTTAGGGAAATATATATGCCTTAATTGAGTTAAAGTCATTCTAGGAAATCAGTGAACACGTTAATCAATATTAAAATGTGAACTTTATGGATAATAAAAGTACTACTTTGATCAATGTATTTGACGATTTACAAACTAACGATATGTGTGAAGCATAATTATAAAAAAATCTAATTATTTTAATGCAAATAATTATAATTATAATTTTAAATTATAAAAAAATTAGGGGTATACAAATTAAATCCTAAAAACTATCTATATATTATAGGAAAAATATATAAATCAATTAGAATTTCTTTGATTGATTTTTCCTTAATTATTTACTACCTAAAATTAATCTATACAGTTTAGGGAAATATGTAAAAATCAATTAGATTGGTTTTACCTTAGTTATTTTTCCATAACATTCATCACTTTTAAACTTTAGGGAAAATATATTAAATTAAACTATATTTATTTTCAGGAATTAGGCATACATGTTAATAATCATTTCCTATTTTAATTATATGGTAATTTGCGTACGATCAATATATGTGGGAATAATTATTTCCTATGGATAAGTTGCTTATTTTAATACAAACAAATATAATTATCATCCCATATTATAATAAAATTAGAGGTACACAAATTAAATCTTATAATTAATTTATACAATTTAAGGAAATATGTATAAACTAATTAGATTCATTTTACTTTAATTATTATTTTCCTATAACATGCATCAATATTTAACTTTATAAAAAAAAATGTATCAAATTGAATTAGATTTTTTTAAGAATAAGACGTTAAACATGAATCAATAACTTCCTAATTGAATATAACATTAATATATTAGAAGATTTTATGATTTAAATATAATTTAGTCTTCACGATTCTGAATATCTTTTTCCATTAATATTTTAAAGAGTTAAATGCTAATGAGTTATCATAAATCAATGGATTTCTCATTTCACACCTTCAAACATAATCTGACATTTGATCTATTTTTCAAAAAAATTGTCATAAATTTTACCATGGGAATAATTAGTTGGCATAAATTGATGTCCTTTTCTTGCGAGATTTTTAGAAATCTTGCCTAATAGTCTAATATTATGGAAGGAAGATTTCTTATGTGATTTTGAATCCAAAAGGTTTTGTTCATAAATTGTGTGAAATCATTCTATAATTCTTTAACTATAAAAATTTATTAGATATTATGATAAAGGGGTTCTATTATACAAGGTATTAAATTTTTATAAATAAATTTAGCAGATTTTAAATCAAACTACTCACAATAAATGTGAATAATTGATGTAATGAGATTATATTTCCTAATCTAAGTTTTGAATTTCTCACCTATATAAACCACACATCCACGACCATACGATCATTTCAATACAATACATAAACTTCATATTTAATCAAACAGAGAGCGCAACAAAAACATGTCAAGTTTTCTCGAGCTATTTTCCTTTTTCTATTAGGTACATCCATATATTTAAATCTTTATTATAAATCTCATAATACTCATTTATTTTTTCTCTAACAAATAAGTTTTTTTTTTCTGCAGTTGCATTGAACAATAGTTGTTGCGGTCGTAAAAAGGAAACATAAAAGGACGATTGTGATTAACCCAAGAGAATGTAACAAAATGAATTGCAAAGAATTGTGTGCTGGATCTTAAAGAATTGTAAGCATAATCTTACAAGGAATTTGATCATACGCTTCTAATGAAATGAACATTATAGTTTGTAGTTACACCCATGAAAGTGATCAATAACTCACCACTCTATGTACTTTCTTTATTTTTTGTTATGCAATATTACCGATAAAAAATATATTAGAACTATAAAATTAATAATGAATGGGGTTTTGATCATCATTTTTTTAAGTTGGGTATAATACTTATCCCGGTCAATGTTTCAATCTCAAATATTCGATCTCGATTAAATATTTTATTCAAATAATTGCCTTTTTGTAATTGAGTATCCAATAGTACAAGTTGAGAGTTCTAAATTAAATCGTGCATTTCATCACTTATTTTTAAAAATGAATTAATATAAATATTTCTAATAAAATAATATTTGGTATTATATTAGCGTTCTAAATGAACAATAAAGATTTTGAAGTGGGTAAAAGATTTTAAAATTAAATTATCCCACCTTATAAGGAAGTTAGATGTGAACAAATTAAATCTTAGATTTAAATTATATATTTTAGGAAAATATGCATAAACTAATTATATTGGTTTCTTCTTAATTATTATTTTCTTATAATATGTGTGGGAATTATATTACAAGTTGACAATTTGGGTAATAAAATATATTAAACTTATATTAAATTAATTAGTCAATTTAAAAATAATTATGAACGATTTGAAAGAAACTGATTTGAAAAGTATTTAATTTAATAGTAATGCACAAGTAATTATCTCTAACCTTATTTCATCCGAAAGTAATCAATATAGTCAATTAAAATATTAATACACTATCACATATGCTACCTCCGTCTCAGGACATTAGTCCCATTTGGTTTCGGCACAGTAAATGATGTTTGTGAGTGTAGTAGAATTAATATTTTTTTTATAAGGTAATTCTATTCATAGCCTCCAATTTTCTCATTATAGCCCCCAAAATAATTAAAATTCAAATAATTTTTAAATGGACATATTTGTCCTTATAGCCCCCCAAATACAAACGCCAAAAAAAAATTAAAGCCTCAAATAAATATTAAATACGGTCCTTTATATTATTTACAAATAATTACAAAATAATAAATCCAGTACAATTTTTTTCTTCTTTGCTTTTAGTGATTTTTTAAAATTCTCCAATTGTTCATCCAGTTCTCTCAAATAATTTATGTTTTGAATAAAATTAGATCGAATTTCATTTTTTTTTCCTGCAAATTTACTATATAACTTTCATAACAAAATTTTCAGTAACATGATGCAATTAAATCAGCTTCCAAATATAATGATGAAAGAATAAAAACAAATGAAGAACAGTTAAAAAATAATTTTTTAAAACTAAGTAACTTATCTTGAATTTAGGGGTTATTTGAATTGAAAGAAGGTGAAAGCACCACACAACCTAATTTGAAGAAATAGAACAAATAGAATTACTATGTCATATAGTCTATATATGAATACCGAACTTTTGTATTTAACATAATTTCTTTTACAATGGAAAATAAAAAAATTTGATCTACAAAATATTTTATGAATTTATAATTTTTAATTAACTTGATACCTTCAATAATGAAAAATATGATAAATTGTGGTCTTAAAAAAAAAAGAAAAAAAAAACAATGTCGCATGCGGAGGCAACAAAAAATGTTAGGGGTTCAATTTTTTGTTTATTTATCTGTGTATTAGATTTGGTTTTTGAGGTTACAAGGACAAATGTCCATTTCAAAAAATATTTGAATTTCAGTTATTTAAGGGGTTATGAGGAGAAAATTGGGGGTTATGAATAGAATCACCCATTTTTATATGAAGAATTTTTTTTCTATTTTAGGAAATTAGACTAATCTGGTGGAACAAACAAAAATTGAAGGAATACAATATAGGGAAAACAGGGAAATTTATCCCAAAGTTTAACTAATTAGGGAATTTTATCCTAATTTTTTTCAATTAGGGAATTATATCCCAAAGTTTAGTTTTGTTAGGGAATCTTATCCTCAAATGCCAACTCAACTTTTAAATGCCACATAGCATTGACATGGCGCTGAATCATAGTCACATCATTGCCATGTGGTATTGATGTGACATTTTTAAAATTTTATAATATATTTATTTTTAAAAATATTTTTTAATTTGATAATTATTTTTTTCTATTTTTTAAAAAATTATTTTTAATAATATTTTATGTTTATTAAATAATATTCTTATATTTCAACTATTATTTTTCTCTTAAAAATGCATATTTGATATTTTAAATTAAAATATTATAAATAATAATATTAATTGAATTAAATATTATAGACGTACACGATTTTGATTTTCTAATAATAAATTTTAATTTGATAATTAATATTTTATTTTTAATAATACTTTAATTTTAAATATCAAATATGTATTTTAAAAATAATAATTGATAAATAAAAATAATACTTAAAACTAAAATATTTTTTAAAAAATAAAATATATTAATTATCAATTAAAGTATATTTTAAAAATAAAAATATTATTAAAAAATTAAAATGACACGTCAATGCCACATGGCAATGACATATATATGAGTCAACGCCACATCAATGCCATGTGTTATTTAAAAGTTGAGTTGACATTTGAGGATAAAATTCCCTAGCAAAAGTAAACTTTGGGATATAATTCCCTAATTGAAAAAAGTTGGGATAAAATTCTCTAATTGGTGAAACTTTGGGATATATTTTCTTATTTTCCCTACAATATATCCAACACCTTCTTTAATTGGAAAGTAAAGCATATTAATGCAACAAAAATCACGAATCGATTTCATCTATACATAGATATGGATATCAAGTAATTACATATTAAAATTTTAAAAAATACGTAATTTTAAAGGTTTCACAATTCAAAGGAAATTATATCAATATATTATTTTAAATATGTGAGAATCTTTTCCTCCTTTTTTATTTTCAATTTAATATATATCACATCCAACACTAATTAAGCCCTAATACATTTAATTTAATTCATATATTGCACAATCTCTTCAAATTTTGGTTTATAAACTAAACTTTTAATTTGTATTAAATTAATCAATCACTTAAGAAGCATTTATTTTATTTTAAATAAAAAATTTCACATAAGAAAGAAACTAATATAAAATACAGTAGTAGGACATCACTCTATTTTCTTTAATATATCAAAATGAGAAAGAAATGTGAAAGGTTGAGAATTCAAAATATTTCAATAATAAAATATAGAAGATTATTACATATTTAAAAATAATAAGATTTATTTACCATTAAGAATTTTTAATTATGAAGTAAAACTCATCCATATTAAATATATATATATATATATATA
>JAPKLW010003278.1:0-25457 GCA_026898455.1 Plectranthus barbatus
GCCCTTGTTATGCTAGGAGTTGCTGAAGCCTTTTACTGCCTTCGATCCTTTGACTTCTTTTGTTTCAGACTCTTTACTTCGATGCTGAAAGGTTCGAATGCTAACACCTTAGCATTCTGTCAGACGTGCTTTCAGACATTTGCTAGTGATCCTTTGTTGGCTTGTTTCTCTAGCAGATTGTGAGTTGAATGCTGATATCATTTGCTTTGTGTCTGCTAGGGATTCTTCTTAGCACACTAGTCTATTACAACTCGATGTTCAACTTATACAGGACTTTACAAGTTGTGTTAGACTCTCTAGATTTCAGCAAATGATCGACCAACTAAATAAGGTTTGATCCAACAAAACCTTTTACAAATAAATCCTAAGGGAGATTTTAGGAATAATTTCCCAACAGCAGCCATGCAACGTGCATGCATGGCTACTGCGCGATTTTGGCGAGTCCACGGTGGCGGCGGCGGTTCGCCGATGGTGGCTCATCGGGCCGAGTTCTCGCGGGATATCAGGCTTGTAATGTGTGCCCGGCCCGCGATTTGGTAAACTAGCCCAGTTGTCTTATTTTCTGATGGATCAATCTTGGAGGCCCAATTTTCTGAAAATAAAATCAGATCACAGTCCATGTAGTGGGAGCACAGTCGAAGATCTGTGAAATAATTCCAACGTGTAATAGATAGAATTATTTCTTAATTCCGTATCATGAGGCCACAAGGACCTTTTTTATTTGGTCTATTATTTGTCTTTGTGTGATATATGTGTTTAAATTAATTGCGCTGCATATAAGCATGTTGTAGATAATAGGAGCATGTTTATTGCTTTTATTTACACCTTTAAAGCATGCTATGTGATTTATTTTGTGTAATTAATTATAACTATAAATTCGGGGTTCATGCTCTGCATGATATAATTTAAGCAATGTTATAATTATGGATACATAAAATAATCTGTGCAATTGAACCTTATGAATTTAAAATCACTAAACTGATTATTTAATAAGACCTCCACAAAGCGATCCTTTATTGGAAGTGGGTAATTTATTAGGTAAACGTCTACATGTGTAGCTTACTTAATTTATTATTCATAAGTTCTAATAGATATGATTTCTTAAAACAAATATTTAATTCATGTGAGAAGTGGGAGTTCATGCGTAAACGTATTCATGTGTAGCTTGCGTATTGAGTTTTCATAAGTTCTACAGGTATTTAATTAAATGAGACAGCTTTATTATAAGGGATCAGGGTGTGTCCTAGCAGATCCTTATATGGGAGGGTTGGCTTTGGTGGTAAGCTAGCTTAGATATTTTCCAGAGTATAACTCATTTGTGATGTCCCTGCTCAGTAGGATAATATGTTCTTAAGTTAGTCTCCAATTATTAATTCCATTTGTCTAAGGAACCCGAGCATGGATTGGAATTAAAGGACTGGAATTCAAAGATGCAGTCTGGTTAAGTGTTTTGTTGTAAACGTCCACATGTGTGGCTTGCAATAGTAATACTTAGGCAAATTGGAGGAAACATTAATATTATTTTATCATAAGGTGTCAATATTTAATTGTTTCAATTGTTTGCGACGATGTTTTAATTTTGCTTTAATTTATTGTTTTCAGACATGTCTTTACCAAATGTGATCAATATCTTAGCACAAAACCAATTAACTGTCCCAATTTTCAAGAATGGAAACGCAACTTGGATTACATCCTTGTTGCAGAGGAACACAAGTTTTTCCTTGATAAGCCTCGTCCGGCTGCTCCCACTGATGCATCGACTGATGAGGAAATGAGCTACTATAACAAGTGCCTCAAGTCAAACAATATAGTGAAATTCTATATGATGAAATGTCCAAGGTACTTGCACAACAACATCATTCGTATGATAATGCTTGTGACATTATGGACAACCTCACAACGACCTATGGTGAGTCTGACCGAGCTGTCAGATTCAATCTCATGAGGGAAATTGTGGGTAAGTGGCTGAAGGTAGCTCAGTCAAAGAGCACGTGGTCAGCATGACTCATCTCATGGATGAACTCATGCTGCACGGAGATGGTATCGATGCAGAAGCGCAGGTTGATATCATTCTCAACTCTCTGCCAAAGTCCTTTGAGACCGTTAGACTGAATGTTGTCATGAACTAGAAAGAGTACACTCTTAACGAGTTACTCCATGACTTGATGGCAGCGGAGTCAGTGATGCTTCCAGAAAAGGTTGCTTTCGCTACTTTAGGAAACCGTCCTGTTGCGCTGATTGGCAAGAAGCGCAAAGGAATGTTTAAGAAGAAAGTCAAAGGTAAAACTTCTATGAAGAAGTAAAAAAGGACACCGGGCGTGCCTGGGAAAAAGGACAAGTGTTTCAAATGTGGCTAGGCTGGTCACTGGAAGAAATATTGTCAAGTCAGGAAGACTGGACAAGGTGTGTCATGTGCATTTATAACAAAAACATGTTTAACATCAGTTTCTACCCATTCTTGGGTAGTGGATACTGGAGCTACTGATCATGTTTGTTATACCTTACAGGGGTTCAGGACGACAAGGCAGTTGATACATGACGAGATAACCATCTCAATGGGCAGCGGAGAGCGAGTCTCAACAGTAGCCATTGGAGATTTTAAAATAATATTTTAATTTTGAGAGATGTTTTATATGTGCCAGTTTTTCGGCGGAACTTAATTTCAGTTTCCAAGTTGTTTAGTGATGGATATTCAGTTATTTTTTATAGTGGACTTTCTATCATTGGGAATAATGGTGTTATCTATCGTGGCAAACTGATTGACTCTCTCTATATCATTGATTGTTTGCATAAATCTTCCGTGAATGTTGCGAACTCATCTAATAATAATAATCATTTAAAGAGAAAGTTTTCTTCCGATGAGGATCAAACATATCTCTGCCACTTCAGACTATGTCACATCAATCTAAAGAGGATTAAAAGATTAGCATGCGATGGGCTCTTCGAATCTTTTCAAGTGGTACCGCATCAAATCAGTGAATCCTGTAGAGAGGGAAAGATGATGACCATGCCTTTTAAGGCAAGTCAGTCTTGAGCAGAGGATGCGTTAGAATTGATCCACTCTGACTTATGTGGATCAATGTCCACGCAAGCTCGTGGAGGTTATGAGTACTTCGCCACATTCATTGACGATTACTTAAGATTCGGATATGTCTATTTGTTTCGCTAAAAGTCTGAATGCTTTGAGAAATTCAAAGAGTTTAGGACTGAGGTAGAAAAGAAGCTAGGTAAGACTATCAAGACACTACGATCGGATCGTGGTGGAGATTACCTCAGTAACGAGTTCTTGCAGTACTTTTCAGACAACGGGATTACATCCCAGTGGACTGCACCAGGAACCCCTCAACAAAATGGTGTAGCGGAAAGAAGAAATAGGACTCTTTTGGAAATGGTCAGGTCAATGATGAGTTATGCAAGCTTGCCAATTTTGTTTTGGGGATATGCCTTGGAAACAACGACTTATTTTCTTAACCTGGTACCTTCTAAATCTGTTCCTAAAATGCCCCTGGAACTCTGGTATGGGCCAAAGCCAAGTTTGAACAGAGTGAGGGTTTGAGGTTGTCCAGCATATGTGCTGACAAAGGAACCTGATAAGTTAGAAAGTAGGTGTAAGCTGATGCTGTTTATAGGATATCCTAGACAAACGAAAGGTGGTTACTTTTATTGTCCTGAGAATCAGAAAGTGGTTGTCAGTACCAACGCAAGATTCTTGGAGGATGAATATGTAAGAAACCACATATCCAAGAGTGAAATTATCCTCCACGAGCTTGAGGATAAGGAAGCGATTCCATCAGGAAAGCCCAGTGTTGTGGTAAATCCACCTGTAATTGGTGAGGCAATACCAACACTACCATCAACGCAAGGTATGGGACCAACGACTACTGTGCCAACTACTGACACGGCTCAGATGCCTCATCGCAGTGGGAGGGTTGTCCACCAACCCGAAAAGTATATGTTCATGGGAGAGTCTTCTGACTTGATTCCGAAAAGCAGATTAGATGATACCGATCCCTGGACGTAGGACGAGGCGGTATCTGATAAAGATGCAGACAAATGGCTAATCCCCATGAATTCAGAAATAGAATCCATTACGGCTATGGATGTATACCAGAAAACTGATTTGCCAGATAGATATCGAGCCATAGGGTGCAAATGGGTATACAAAAGAAAGAAAGGAGCGAATGGTGAAATTACAGCTTTCAAAGCAAGGTTGGTGGCGAAGGGTTATAGTCAGAAAGAAGGTGTAGACTATGACGAGACCTTCTCACCGGTGGCCATGCTTAAGTCCATTCGAATACTCCTAGCCATGGTAGCACATAAAGATCTAGAGATCTGGTAGATGGATGTCAAAACCGTGTTTCTAAACGGGTACCTTGAAGAAGGTAGGGACATCTATATGCAACAACCAGAAGGTTATATGCAGAAGGGCGAAGAACATTTGGCCTGGAAGCTTAACAAGTCGTTGTAAGGACTTAAGCAAGCTTCACGGTCATGGAATCTACATTTTGATGAAGTGATTAAATCCTATGGATTTTCACAATGTTCAAATGAGAGTTGCATGTACCGTCTATGTGTCAGCTGACCTTGTCTGAAGGGTCATATGTGGATACTGTGATTGCCCGTTTTAGCGTGCAAACACCCAAGAAAGATCTGTTACCCTTCTAACATGGCATACATATTTCCAAGGATCAGTGTCCGGTGACACAAAAGGAGAAAGAAGGATCAGTATGCAATGCTATGCACGATGCCAGATATCTGCTTTGCTGTAGGCATGGTAGCAAGATACCAGTCTAACCCTGGACAGGCGCATTGGACCGCGGTAAAGCACATACTCAAATACTTGAAAAGGACTAGAGACTACTGTCTCGTCTATCACTGTGAGGAGTTGTGCCCTGTGAGTTATACGGATTCGGATTTCCAGGCAGACTAAGACGAAAAGAAGTCCACCTCTGGCTTTGTGTTTACATTGAGAGGTGGGACAATATCATGGAGGAGTGCAAAGCATAAGTGCATTTCTGACTCCACCATGGAAGCAAAAATTTTGGCAGCTTCTGAATCTTCGAAAGAAGAAGTATGGTTTCGAAACTTCCTTCTGGAGTTGGACGTGATTCCGAAGCTGCCCAAGATCATCACGGTATATTGTGATAATTCGGGAGCTGTGGCTAATTCAAAGGAACCACGAACTCACAGAGCAACAAAACATTGAGAAGAAGTACCATATTATACGAGAAATTGTTGCAAGGGGTGATGTGCTAGTAGAGAAGATTGATACAAAAGATAATCTTGCAAATCCATTCACAAAAGCTCTACCTCAAAAGGTCTACGAGATGCATGTACATAACCTTGGGCTGAGGGCAAAGCTAACCACGAAGAATGATTGATGTAATAGCTAGATTAGTTTAGACGCGTTATACTCTGGAAAGCACCCGTATAATGCTTTGAGTATAAGTGGGAGATTGATGGATTTATATACTGAAAGCATTATGATTGGTATATTATGTACAAGGTCGATTGGTTAATATATTGGGAACCATAAATATTGTATGTTCATCTCCTGTCTGAATTAACAAACATATGTCGCAAACACAATTATCCTCTTATCTCTTCGATAGGGAGATCATACGGTGTGTAGTAGATCATGGAAGATCGTATGGATTGTTTGACTTAGCGAGATATAAATAGTTATCACAGCTGAGACAGTTCCAGGATAAACTGTCGGTGTAGGCTGCAGCATACGCGGTAATAAGCATCTTATCTTGGATGGCTTGGTATGCTGGTGTGGGGCACACATTGATAAAGTCCTAATTTGAGATTGATTCTTTTATCTGACATTAAAAGAATCTATATCTCTATGGCTTGATGAGATCCTAAACCTAAATGAAGGTACGTAAGTATATGCAGATTGTGTATCACTTTGAGTTGCAGTGAAAGTCTCTAGTTGAGCATGTATATTTGTATCTTGGGTGATAGCATTCTGTGTATGATTGTCTGGTACTGGAACTAGGTAACCACAAATAGTATAAGATGGTGACATTCCCTGAGCAACTCAAAAGGTTCGTTATGCTAAAGTACTGCAGGCTGATTAAGTTCAAGCATAAGTGAAAAGGTTTGAGTGGATTGACTAAGGAATATAAGATGTTAATTAATTCAATGGCTTGTCAGAGCTTAAATTAATTAACGAATGTCTGTAACCTTAAATATGGGGATAAACCGAGCCCATGCAACCCGTACCTCAAAACGTAGTAGCAAATAAGTAGGACAATATTGATTCTCTGGTGGAATGAATCAATATTAATTAATTAATTATATTCTGGGTTGAATATGGGAATTAATTAATTGATATACCTTATTTGCTATTTGCATTCTGGTCCCTGGTCTGGCTCATGAAAACTAAGGCCCAATAGAAGTCCAGTATTTTCCTATAAATAGGCCTCAGGTTCTCAGATCACAACACACCACAAGATCATATGTTGCTCACAGCAAACCAGTATTTTGGGAGCTATGGTGATTGACTAAAGATCTGAGAAACAAGGAGGAAATTCTGCTTCCCAACCGGGCAAGGAATCCGAAGGGAATTTTCACCAGATATTCGGATTGGAGTTGGGATACAGATAAGAAGATCAGATCAGGAGAATCTTCTTTCTTCTCTCCCTCTTGTTTATTTTCAAAAATTATATATTAATTTTCTTAGATTTAATTCCTCAATCTATTAGGAATAAATCTTGGTGCGTGGGAAAAAGGATCGAGGATCAAATCTCTACGCACTCGTTCATCAGGTTTCTACAATCCAGGTATTCCGCATAAACCCCTTTATGCATAATCAATAGGAGCATGCTAGGAATAAGCAATTTATTTTTTATATTCCAATTATCGATCTTGGCAAACGGACTTCGTGATTCAGTTCACGAATCCCTTCAGTGTACCATGCCTGATATTTGTTATGTCGTTGGCATGGTAGCACGATATCAGTCTAACCCTGGACAGGCGCATTGGACTGCGGTAAAGCACATCCTCGAGTATTTGAAGAGAACTAGGAATTATTGCCTGGTTTATCTAAGTGAGGATTTGTGCCCTGTGGGTTACACAGATTAGGATTTCCAAGGGGACTAGGATGAGAAGAAATCGACCTCAGGTTATGTGTTTACCTTGGGAGGTGGGGCTGTATCTTGGAGGAGAGCAAAGCAAAAATGCTCGAATACCCACATCTTGGGTAACAACAGCTCGTGTATAGCAGCCTGAGACTGGAGCTTGGTAACCATATCCAAGTAATAGGATGGGGACATTCCCTGAGGAGCTCAAAAACGTCCATCGTGCTAAAGTCCTACAGGCTGATTAAGTTCAAGCATGAGTGATAAGGTTTGAATGGTACTGCTCAGGAAAATAAGATATTAATTAATTTTAGATGGAGCTTGTCAGAAGCTCTGACTAATTAATGAATGTCCGGTAACCTTAAATATGGGGATTCTCAAGTAAATGCAGCCCGTTCTCATAACGTGGTAATAAAGGGGTAGGTCAGTATTAATTCTGTGGTGAAAAAAAATCAATATTAATTAATTAATTGTGTCCTGGGTTGTGGACATGAGAATTAATTAATTCATAGGCCCACTTTATTATTTGCATTCGGTCCCAGGTCTGGCACAATTAAATATGCTAAATTGAGCCCAGTAGCCCATTAGGGTTTGCAACCCTAGGTCTAAAAATAAACAGCTCTCTCTCTGAAACCCTAGCCACCTCAGAACATTCACATCAGTTTTAAACCCTAGGGAGAGAGAGATAGGGGCGGCGGCTCTGTGTGTTTGGAATCCTCACAAGTAGCAGGATTCAACAGCATTGGGATACATATCTGAAGGCCAAATCTGGAGAAAATATTTTTTTTCCATTCTCTTTTATTTTAATTAAATCTTGAAATTAGTTCTATTGCTAATTTCTCATCCCGCAGATTTAATTAAATCGCGTGGTTGAATAAAGGGATTGGAATTCAAATGCGAAATATCGGATATGAGACTGCGGAGTTAAGGTAAACTCGTGGAATACACTGCATTAAATTCATAGGAGCATGCTAGGTATATCGTATGTTTATTGTTCTCAACATCCATAAAACGATTCGGTTCATTTGGATTTGGCAATTTGGTTCACCGATAAATCCCTACATTAAGAACATCATCAATGATGAAGCGACAATTGATATTCGCTATCATTACCGAAGATTTCGATCAAGGCTCGAGACAATTCAGTTCTAAAAATAGCGGCCATGTGGAAAGTCATTGCGAAACCATCGGTTCCCAAGGCAGACGAAGTGATTGGTTGAACAAGTCTCTAGGGCGGGTACGTCTATTTAAGGAGAGGTTATCTTGCTTAGGAGATTCATATCCAAAACCTCTGAAACCAAGATCTATCACATGCCCTCCATTCCCTTTGCTTGAAACCCTGTTGCTCGAAGAAACCAGAAATGTTGTCCTTTACCATTTCACGAAAATTCATCCAATATAGGTTCGAGCAACGTGACTTGGAAGTCTCCAAATTGAGAGGAAGAGTCGTAATCTTCATAGAGTTCATATCTAAGAAGATTCTCTCAATTCTCAATTCACAATGGACGATGAACTTTCTAATATTAGAATCGAACGGAGATTGGAGATTCATTTCGACAGGTCATGACAGCTTACTCATTGGAAAGATATAAGTTTGTCAGGTGGGTCTGAGGATGAATATTCCTTAGTCACAAAATTTGAGAATACCTTTGGGTAAGGGTTATCATATCACTAATTCCTAATCTCTTCTTCATGTACCAAAGTTGGAAAATGGAGACGAAGAAACAGATGAAGGATGTGTCTGTGGATGGAGTTGATGCAACTAGAATGCATCTGCTTGGCATCCAGGGCAGCAAGTGAGCATTCTGGCAGTACAGATGGTACCCATCCTAGTCGTAGGAAACATCTGTGAAGTGCCAGATGCTGATAAGAGATGTGGACAAGAGCACCGATCCGAGCAGATGGTGAGATCTGCTGGCTTCAGATTTTCTTCCGTGTGCTGAAGTGTCCACAGGAAAGCCCAGAGGGCTGAAACCGAATAAGTGTCTACATACAAGTTCGAGGAGCTTGAAGATGAACTCGTGAAGACACTTCTCAAAGCCAACACATTGCTACGCAAGTGGGATGACTTGCAGCAATGAGCTCGGGGAAAAGATCAAGAAGGAGCATATCTAGCAAGGGCGTTATTTGGAGCAGTCTGGAGATAAATTGATCATTGTAAACTTGTAGCATTATACTTTGCGAAGTGTAACTCTTGTAAATCAATGATATCAATAAAATGCTCGTTTTGATGACAATACTCTGTTGTCTCAAACAATATAACTGCCTAAATCAAGATGCTAGATCATTACACTCCTTGTGTATATAGAATCTTATCTGTAATTCATATGATTTTCCTGGTAAAAGATTGAGAAATGTAAAGGAAAATCAGAAGAGAGGAATTTCTTAAAGGTCTCCCCAACTCTAGTTGGAAATAGAGTGCTTGATAGCTGAAATGAAGAATTCTTTCAAGCAAATTATTCTCTGTTGACTGCTGAGTCCAAGCTCTCAGTAGATTCCCGACAATTACTGAGTTTGAGCTCTCAGTAAAAGACCCTTGAACTTAAAATTCGAGGAATCAAAAGAGTCTGGAAGAACTGCTGAATCCAAGCTTTCAGCTGAAATTCGGTGAATGCTGAGTCCTAGCTGTCAGCAGTTTGATATTGATTGCTATTCGGCTATAGCAAACAAGACCGAAAATGTTTACTGAGTCCAAGCTCTCAGTAAAGAGACTCTTTGGTCCAACAAGGATCAAATCTTAAAAAGAGTCTGTTCTGTCTACTGAGTCCAAGCTCCCAGTGGAACCCCGAAGACTGCTGAGTCCAAGCTCTCAGCAGATATCTGTAGATAAGCTAAGGGTAACAACTTGATATATTCTTAATAGCTGCTGAGTCCAAGCTCTCAGCAGATGACCAATGTCTATGGAATAAGAGGACCTGAATGATTAAACCAATTGCTGAGTCCAAGCTCTCAGCAAACAGATACAGATGGTCTAAGGAATGCTAAGATCACAACAGAATCAAGGAATCGAATGCTGAGTCCAAGCTCTCAGCAAACTATGTGATCTAAAGTATTCAGAAATAGAGGGGTAATTCAGATAATCATATGCTGAGTCCAAGCTCTCAGCATAGGCCTTTCCAAATTGCTGGATACGCTACTCTCAGCAAATGCACTTCTGCATGTTGACCAGCAACCGATGAGAGACAATCATTTCAAATCTCACAAAAGGCGGGATTATCTAAATGATAGAGAAAGAGCAGAGTCCACATTAATTGAAAGGGTGACTCTAGCTCAGGGCGGCAACGAATACACAACGGACACGTCAGCCATGCACAAGTTTCCAGCATCGTGGGACGTAAGGCAAACTGTCACCAACTGCCCAACCATTGATTTATCTAGATCATAAGGAGAAATCCAACCGCTCACAGTGAAGCCGGTTACTTTGGATCGTATAAAGGAAGCTTGGTTTGGAAATTCTAAACCCTAATACTCCTATTACTTTTGATTTTTTTCTACTACTCTACACCTTTTTGAGTTCTCATAAGAAACATCAATGGCGGAATCTTCCAACCATGCCAATACCCCTGCTGAATCATCCGGACAACCTATCATACCCGGAGAACCTGAACAATTCCAACCAACGTTCATAGGAATCTTCAAGACGGAGGACATTGATGAGTCAATTCCCTACTATCGTCTAGTTGCCATAAGTCATGGTAAGGCACCAGGTAAACTCACCTACGAGCATAAGAGGGCGGCTCAAGTCAAGAAAGACAAGATAATCTACGAGCCGTTGTTCAAGAAGCACTACTGTGGACTTCCTCACGGTGGTACGCTAGTCATGGACTACCTTAAGGAGGATACGACGCAAGAATGGTCTGCTTGGCAGAGGTGCAGAACGTCGGTTTCCATCTACGGCCCCGTCGAGGTTCCTAATGCTTCGATATCTCCAGACTTTTGACATTATCAATCAGATGGTTGTCGGTAACTCACCGTTGCAAACTGCGTTGTTGTTGTCGCAGTAAATAGGTACACATCCAGTCTCTATCCCATAATCCTATAGCTGCTGCTTTATCCAAAGCACTTGAGCACAACAGTTGGCAGCTGCAACGTATTCAGCCTCAGTGGTTGACGTGGCTACCGAATGTTGCTTCTTGCTTAACCAACTAATCAGTTTGTGCCCTAGGAACAGACAAGTTCCACTTGTGCTCTTCCTATCAATTCTGCAACCTCTAAAATCTGAATCGGAGAATCCACTCAATAGGATTCCATCAGTTTTGGGATACCAAATACCAAAAGACTCAGTCTTCTTCAGATATCTCACGATCCTCTTCGCTGCTTCCATGTGGGACTTCTTATGATTCGCCTAGAATCTTGCGCACACTCCCACAGCATAAGATATTTCAGGTCTGCTGGCAGTTAGATACAATAATGACCCAATGATCCCTCAATTAGCTGTTGGATTGATTGGTTCTCCTTCCTCATCAAGAGTTATCTGAGAACTGGTACTCATGGGAATTCTCAAGGACTTTGTCTTCTCCGGACAGAATTTGTTGATCAAATCTTGGGTATATTTCTTCTGGCTAATGAAAATTCCTTCATCAGACTAATCAACTTGCAATCTAAGAAAGTCTGTCATCTTGCCGATCATACTCATTTGGAATTTATTCTGCATTAACTGGGCAAACTTCTCACAAAGACTTGAGTTCTTGCTGCTGAAGATAATGTCATTTACATAGATTTGGACAAGCAAGATGTCCTCTCCATCTTTTATCTTGAATAAAGTTCGGTCGATCGCCCCTTTCTCTAATCCATTTTTGAGTAGAAACTGTGAGAGAGATTCATACCATGCTCCAGGAGCTTGCTTTAGTCCATACAAGGCTTTCCTTCGCTTGTAGACTTGGTTTCCTTGCTCGAAACCTAGGGGTTGTTCGACGTAGACCTCTTCATTCAATTTGCCATTGAGGAAGGCACTCTTCACATCCATTTGGAGAACTGTGAAGTTGTGATAGGCCGCATAAGCCAAGAATAGATGAATGGCTTCCAGTCTGGCAACTAGTGCGAATGTTTCATCGAAGTCTATCCCTTCGCATTGAGCGTAACCCTTGGCAACCAATCTTGCTTTGTTTCAAACGATGGTACCGGTCTCATCTCTTTTGTTCTTGAAGACCCATTTGGTGCTAATTTCGGATTGATGTGTTGGTCTATCCACCAGGTACCACACAATGTTGCGAGTGAACTCTTCTAGTTCTACTTCCATCGCATTAATCCAATCCGTTGATTGAAGAGCTTTGTCGATCTTCGCCGGTTCAATCTGGGAAATGAAGCAAGACATCAATGCAGTGCCTTGTCATGTTCGAACAAGATTTCCCACATCATCTAGAATAGCTTCTATAGGATGATCTCTTAGCCAACTGGGCTTCTTCACAGGTACGGCTTCAACGGGAACAACTGGAGTCTCAAAAATTATTGGGGGTTCTTGGTGAGATGGTTCACCTCCATGTTCTGAAACTGGATTCTGCTCAGCAACTGGCTGGTCAGATGGAGTTTCTACCTTAGCTGCTTCAAGGTTGACCTCCTTGGCTTCATCTTGCTCTACCTCCAATATTGTTGCGTTGCCTTCAGGTGGCTTTTCTTCATTTTGATCTTCTATGTCTATGAACTTTAAGGCCTCAACAATGACATTAGCATCATTGTCCCTCTCGAATGTTTGAAGTCCAGCCGAGGCAACTGGAGTCTCATGACCATCATTCATAGATCTAGTCAGAGGAACTGTTAGATTATGATCAAGATCAGTTTTAGGTTCCTCATTGACATCCTGAATCTCATGATTTTCTAAACCCAGTTCCTGTAGTGTCATGCGCACTAGAATAGTTGTTGGGAATGAATACTAAAAGCATTTATGATTAAGTGTGTTCGTTTGATGCACTGGTCTTCATAAATGTGTTACATCAACATAGTCCCTATCTGATTTAACAAACATACGATACGAACTATAATATCCTATTATCTCGCTTATAAGGATGGTCATATGGTGTGTAGGAGATCACAGAGGATCATATGAATCGTTTAACCTAGCTAGATATAAACAGTATCATGGCTGAAATAGTCCCTGGATAGGCTGTTGGTTTAGGATGCGACATATCAGTTTATAAGTGAGCTTATCCTAGCTACTTGATGTGTCGATACATCTTTATGTATTGATGGGATCAACAGTGAGATGTGCCATTCTAATTGACATATGAATGAGCCAGATCTCTAGATACTTGTTATGATTTTAAACCTAATGGAAGGCTAAGGGGCATACATAAGTTGACCACACTTTGACTTGCTATGGTGGCGAGTCTTTCATGTACTCTTATACCTGCATCTTGGGTGTGGCGGTTTGTGTGTGGCTTGCTTAGGCCGGGTATGTAGGTAATCATATCTTCTTTAGGATGGGGATATTCCCTGAGGAGCTCACAAGGTTCATTATGCTAAACCCTGCAGGTTGAATTATTTAATAGCATAAGTGAAAAGGAGTGAGTGGTACTACTCAGGAAATAAGAGATTAATTAATTATGGCTAATTTTCATAAGCTAAATTAATTAATGAATGTTCGGAACCTTAAATATGTGGATCATTCAAGTTTAATGCAACCCGTTCCAAATTACGTGGTAATAAAGGGGTGAGTCAGCATTGTTACCGTGGTGAAGGTTAAAATAATATTTTATTAATTAATTATGTTCTGGGTTGGACATGGAATTAATTAATAAAGAGGGCCCACTTTATTATTTTCATTTGGTCCCTGGTCTGGCCCACAATCTGCTCAGAGCCCATTAGGGTTAGGGTTTTGGAAACCCTAGCACTATTTAAGCCTTTCTCTCTTTAGATCTAATTAGTTCACACACAATTTTGTGAGAAGAGAGAGAGGGGCGACGACTGTTTCATTGGGAGTAAGTGATCAATTCCTCCGAATCTCTGATTTAACTCGGTAGCGTATCCTCACCAGATTTCTAAGGAGCAAGGGAATAGATAAGAAGATCCGATCTGTTGGAACAAGATAGCTTGGATCGATCCGACATCCAGATCTATTATTCGTTGCCATCTCCGATCTAGATATGTAGATCAATCTCTGGAGTTCAGGTATTCCTTAGATCCATCCTTTGCAATTAAATATTAAAAGCATGCGTAGGGTTCGCCTGATTTATTCAATTTAATTTTTTTTTGATACCCTAAGAATGATCCAAATGGCTAAAGAAATGAATAACAACTCACGTTGTCTATTGAAGACTAAAATCCTACAATTGGTATCAGAGCCAGGTTTGGATTTTTAGACTCTGTCTTAAATAAATTAAGATTGAATAAATATGTATGTGTATATTTATTGTGGATGGATTTGAATTGTCGTGGATGTTTTTGTTCTCGTGGCCTTCTCGTTTTTGGATTTGTTTTTCACCACGAGAAAAAATCGTGGTTAGATTTGTTAGGGAAAATCATGTAATAGATTTTAGATCTATTTTGTATTTTCCTTATTTTTTTGAATCTATAAAATCTGAGATTTGGAAGAACGAAGAAGCGTAGAACGAAGAACACGACGATATTCAGTTCAGTTCAGTCCAGCAGTAGGTGACGCCGGCAGCCGCGTGGCAGAGTTCTATTTTGCTGCGTGGCTTGGCTGCGCCCATTTCTTCCTCACGTTGCCATGATCACCAGCGTGCAACAGGGTGCTCGTGGAGAGCGCAGGAGGTGGTGGATGCGGCTGGTGGCGGCTATGGTTCTGCCGCGAGTCTGTCCTCTTCTCCGTTCGACGGGAAAGGCGAGCTCCCTGCGCGCGATGGCTGCAACCATAGTGGATTGCAGCGTAGACGACGTTGGCTGCATGCGTCGTCGTTGGCGGTGCTGCGGGTGGTCTGCGGCCATGGCGGACGACGGCAGCGGTGTTACAGTAGCAAGGTGGCGTCGTGATCTGTAACAGCTATTGCATAGCTGCGGCTGCTGCTCAGTCATGTTTCTACGGCAAGAGGCGGCGACCGGCATGGCAGGGCTGGTGTGCGGGTTTCTGGAGCCGCCGGCGGTGCGTGGCGGCGCTGGAAAGGCTGCTGGGGTTGAATTGCTGAAGGGTGATGGCTAGGTTTTCCTAGCTAGGGCTTGATGGCTGCCCAGACCGTAACTCAGGCCCGTCAGCCCGGAGGCGGCCCACAGTCCTGGAAATTAGGGTTTGGCTGCTATTTTGAGCCAGAAACTCTAATTTGAAGCCCAAATGCTGATTTCCCAATCCGATTTAGATTTCAATTCCAACGGAGGCCTAGTTTGAAGATCTGTATCAAAATTAGATTTAATTTATTTCCTTTTAATCGCATCTGAGGGGCCACGAGAATTTGATTTATTTATTTAATTTATTCTCGTACTGATGTTATTTATTATGTGCGCACTAGTAAATAATATGAAAGCATGCTTACTTGCTTTATTTTTTTACTGTTTAAGCATGTTGTACTTTTAAGTTATCAAGCATGCTTTATGTGATTTATTTTATGTTTTAAATTGTGTCTATAAATTTCGGAATCATATTAATTTATGATGAGATTTTAGATGTGACATAATTTATGAGACATAAAATAATGTGTGCGCATGAAACATTTAGAATTAAAAATACTAAGTTGGATTTTGGTTCTTTTCTAACAATAATCATTAGACCTCCACAAATACGACTTCTCATTAGAATTAAGGTATTTCGAAGCGTAAACGTCTACTCGGGTAGCTTACCTTAGAAGTAACTTACCAGTTCTAATGTGATGAGGTTTCCAAATAAAACATACTCCCTCCGTCCCAGATTAATAGTCCCGTTTGCTTTTGGCACAATAACCAAGGCATGTGAGTGTAGAATGAGTTGAGTGGAATTAATATTTTATTGTTGAGTGTGAAAAAATTGTCTTTTTTAGAAACAAGACTATTAAAGTGGGACGGACGAAAATGGGAAACAAGACTATTAAAATGGGACGGAGGGAGTATATTTTAAGATGAGAAGTGGGAGTCTCTAAGCAAACGTCTACTCGGGTAGCTTGCATTGAGACAACTCTCACAAGTCTCTAAGATTAATCTAAATGGGATAACAAAGGATGTAAAGGGCATGCGGTATGGGTTGAGTACGTATGCCAAATCGCCTTTAATCATCCGGAGTTAGGATTTGGTTTATTTGGCTTAGATGTTGCCTGGAGTATAACCCATTTGTGATGTTCGCTCCGGATAGGTGAACATGGTCTAAAGATCTCCAATATTAATTTCTTTTGCCGGCGGATACCTTGCATGGAGAGAGATTAAAGGACCTATTTTGGTTTGGTTGAGCGTCTGCCGTAAACGTCTACTCGGGTAGCTTGCGGTGAATTAGCTTGGGCAATTGGAGGAAGCAAATTTCATTGTTTTATCTAAAGGTTCTATGCATATTTGTTTCAATCGTTCGTAGTATGTGCTTACTTTAATCCGCTTATTTGTTTTTCAGATATGTCTATTATTGCATCGCTCGTTAATTCAATTGTACACAATTCCTTGACTGGTCCAAATTTTCCTGGATGAAAAAGTGACATTGTCAAACTTTTTGATTTATTTGGACATTTGTTTGTTCTGCAAACTCCCTGTCCAAGTCTGCCGACCGATGCATCTTCCGACGAGGAGCGTGCACAGTATCACATATGGATGTGGTCAAATGGCATGGCCAGACAATACATCTTGATTGGTATGTCAGAAGCACTGCATCCTTGTCATAGTGATGTATGGTATGCGCATGATATTATGCGACGTCTTGATGTAGCATATGGCGGGCTTGATGGACATACTAGATCTATTCTTATCAAGCGTATTGTAAGACAGAAAATGGGTCAGGACTATTTAGTGCGTGAACATGTGGAATCACTCATCCAGCTCATCGATGAGTACACATTAATGGGTGGTCAAATTGACAATGAGGTCAAAATTGACTTGATACTCAACCCGCTGCTGAAGTCATTCGATGATTTCAGAATTTCTATTGAGAAAAACAAGAGTGAGTATATTGTTCACAGTCTGCCCAAGGATCTTGTGTCAGCAGAAGCTTCTTCAGTCTTTTCTGTAAGTCGCTCTGATTTGCTTCCGAGTAAGAAGAGAGATGTTAAAGAAAAGAGGAATGAAGGAAGTGGTGGGAGTAATCTTGCACTGTCAAGTCTTTCTAAATCTCTTGCTAAGAGTTCTTCTAAGTCACGTCGTAATGACGTAAAGCTGAAGAATGGTAAAGGAGAGAGGAACAAAGGAAAGAAAGGTAGCAAGAAAGACAAATGTTTCAAGTGCGGCAAGAAAGGTCAGTGGAAAGTAAATTGTCCAAGTTTGTTAACTAAGGGACAAGATACGTCATCTTTTGCTTTGGTTGTTGAAACATGTTTAGTATCAGTTTTCTGCTCCTTAGTGGGTAGTGGTTACTAATCATGTTTGCTATACTTTGTAGAGGATCAAGCTAATGATAAAGCTTGAAGATGGCGGGATTACCAACTTCAAGAAAGATGCTAGAGTTGTTGCTCTAGCTGATAGAGTTTTTACTTTGTATTTATGTTAAACAATGTTTGAGTTTTGAAGAGATGTTTTGTATAAAACTTATTTCCATTTATGTTACTGTGGATTATCAGTTATTTATGATGGAGTTATTTTGTCATGATTAATAACAGTGTTTTCCATTATGTTTAAATGGATATTTCTCTTCAGTACTTGTTTACATAAACCGACAGTGATATATGACATGTTAAAGAATCTCACTAGAGATAAGGTTACATCAGTCATAGTAGTTTTAAGTATTTCATGGGATTATGGATTTTATCCAGGTATTCCTAAGAATGGTACTTATAAGCACTACTTAGAGGTATAGGATGATAACCAGGCCTTTTTAATAGGCAATTGTATCTCTAAAAGTTATTTCGTGTTTGCTCTGTGTTGAATCTACTTACGCAGTTTCCTTCAATAGGGATTGATACTGTAATCATTTAAGATACGGATATGTTTATCTAATTCACTACAAGTCTTAGTCTCTTGCTTTAATCAATAGCGTTTAAGACTAAGGTAGAAAAAAAGTTGAACAAGACCGTAAAAAACATTATGGTTCATTCATAATGGTGTGTATCTCAAGTGATGTGTTTTACAGTATCTAGCAGAGCAAAGGGATTGTATCCCAGTTGACTACACCTGTTATCCCTCAAAAGGATGGTGTAGGAAGAACGAAATTAATAAGATTCTTTAATGTTGATTTGCTATGCTAGCTTTACCATTTTTCGTTTTAGGGAATAGCGCCAAAAGGCAGTAATGTATATGCTTAATCCAGTGTCTTCTAAATCAGTTCCAAATACCCTAGTAGATTTTGACTTTGTTAAAAGGCGATGATGGGTAGTTCGATTTTTAAGCTAATGAAGGAAACTGATTGGTTGGAAGAAAGGTTTTAAGCTAATACTATTTTGTGGGCTATCCCAGGTAAACAAAAAAGGTGGTTTCGTTATGTATCTAAAATACAAGCAAGTTGTTTTATAGGATGAAACCACGAATCTTAATGTGAGTTTGTACTTCAATGATTTGGAGAAGACAATTCAAATCCATCAGGGAATACCCCGTGGCAAATTAAGCATACCTTAGTAGGTATGGTACCAATTGCACGGTCACACGTGCAAGGTGGTAAACCACAAGTTAATGCACTAATAACTGACAACATAAAAAGAGCATCGTTGCAGTGGGAGGTTGCCTTAACAGGTTTAACAACACTGGTTCGTGGGAAATAGTCTTCAGACTTATTCTCAGTTGACGAACAATGTTGTACTAATCCTTTATTGCGCAACGAAGCTGTTAAGACAAACGATGCAGTTCAATGACGTCTAGTCATGGATTTAGAAATGAATCAGTAAACAGTTATGGTTGTATATCAGGATCAGTGTTACCAAATAGTTTTCCAGCTATAGACAACTGATTGATATACAAGTAAGGAAATGCTCGAATGGTAACCTAGTATATACTTCAAGACCTTCTCACTGGTTGCAACTATTAAGCCCATTCGAATTCTTTTGTCCGTAACAGCACATATGAACATAAGTATCTGGAAGGTAGATGACATCATCCGTGTTTTCATAAACGGGTACCTTGATAAAAGGTTACAACATCTATGTGCAACAACCAGATAAGTTATGTGCAGTAAGATGAGCAGCATCTTGTCTAGAAGCCAAGGAAGTTCAAGTATGAACTTAAGGGAGCTTCAAGGTCATGAAACAGACGTTTCAATATTGTATATCAAGAACGAGAGTTTCATGTACTAGTTATGTATCAGCGGAAGCGTGGTTTTCCTTGCACATTATGTAGATAGTATTTTCACATTCGGAAACGGTGTGAAGATATTGTCAGGCATAAAGAGATGGTTATCCGAACAGTTTCAGAAGTAGGACGTATGAGATACTAGAAAATCCTTTGGATTAAAGTCTTGTGTTTACCACAAGAAAAGGATGTTCAGGTATCTCAAGTTGCTTAAATTGATTCTATGGTGAATTGTTTCATGCCAAAAAAGGATTGTTGTCTTTCTATATGGGGATGAATGAAGTCAGATATTTGTAATGCTATAGGCATGGTAAACAGACATCAATTCAACTCTGGACATGCATATTGGTTTATAAATATGCCCTGTGGGTTGAATGGCATCGGATATCCAGGAGGATCATAAGGAAGGAAATTGACCTCTAACTATGTGTTGGCCTTGGAGGAGGAGTTATAGGAATCTAACACAGAAGTGTGTTGCGAATTCCGGTATGAAGGCTGAGTGTGTGACAACTTCATTAGCTTCGCAAGAAGCAGTATAACTCCGGTGTTGTCCTCTAGAGGTGTGTGTTCCGAGTTTGCCTAATAGAATCACAAGGTACTGTGATCATGCTGGTGCAATGACAAACTCAAGGGAACCCAAGACTCACAAGGTGGTGAGACACATAGAATATGTAAGACCACATCATACGAGAAATCGTGATAAGAGGCAATGTGTATAAAGTGGGAGCGATTGACATGAAGGTCTAGCAGATTTATTTACACGGTGTTTGCCTCAGAAGACTTATGACGGTCACGCTCATAGTCTTTATCTGTAGGTAAAATCGATCGCAAGATGATAATCGTGTATATAAGCTAGGTTTGATATAGACACACTTAATACTCTTGTAAAACAATGATATTCTGCTTTGAGTATAAGTGGGAGATTGTTGGGATTGTATACTAAAAGCATTTATGATTAAGTGTGTTCGTTTGATGCACTGGTCTTCATGAATGTGTTACATCAACATAGCCGCTATCTGATATAACAAACATACGATACAAACTATAATATCATATTATCTCGCTTATAGGGATGGTCATATGGTGTGTAGGAGATCATAGATGATCATATGAATCGTTTAACCTAGCGAGATATAAACAGTATCACAACTGAGACAGTTCCTGGATAGATTGTCGGATTAGGCTGCGACATATTAGTTCATAAGTGAGCTTATCCTAGCTACTTGATGTGTCGGTACATCTTTATGTATTGATGGGATCAACAGTGAGATGTGCCATTCTAATAGACATATGAATGAGCCAGATCTCTAGATACTTGTTATGATCTTAAACCTAATGGAAGGCTAAAGGGCATACATAAGTTGACCACACTTTGACTTGCTATGGTGGCGAGTCTTTCATGTACTCTTATACCTGCATCTTTGGTGTAGCTTGCTTAGGACGGACATGTAGGTAATCATATCCGCTTTAGGATGTGAACATTCCCTGAGGAGCTCACAAGGTTCATTATGCTAAACCCTGCAGGTTGAATTATTTAATTCAGGCATAAGTGAAAAGGAGTGAGTGGTACTACTCAGGAAATAAGAGATTAATTAATTATGGTTAATTATCATAAGCCAAATTAATTAATGAATGTCTGAAACCTTAAATATGTGGATCATTCAAGTTTAATGCAACCTTTCCAAATCACGTGGTAATAAAGGGGTGAGTCAACATTGTTACCATGGTGAAGGTTAAAACAATATTTTATTAATTAATTATGTTCTGGGTTGGACATGTAATTAATTAATAAAGAGTGTCCACTTCTATATATTATACTAAAGGAGTTCCAGAAAGCTCCCTCCAAATTTTTTTAAAAGCGTGCACAAATAAAAAAAATTTAAAATAAATTAATAATATTTTTACAATTATTACTTCATGGTTGGAACATGTTAATTTATATAATGTATCGAAAAATGTGCATGTTGAAATAAAATGATTCTTTATTGAAAATATATTAGAAATTAATTTTATTAAAAAATTAATTTAATATAATTATATTCAGAAATAATTTAATTCCTAAATTGTTAAAACTTTACATTAATTGAATCATTTAGCAAATAAACTTTTGAGTTTCTCAATTGCAAAAGTTATTTGAAATGAAAAACAAAAAAAACATTTTGCAATATAGTTTGAATATCATAATTCTCATTTTATTATTTTTAGTTTGGATTAATATTATTTTGAGAAATTAGTGCATTTTAATTCATAATATCTATTTATTTTTACAAATATAACCTAATACCTATAATTTTATAAATGTTAGACATTAAGTTGGTAAAATGTACAAACTTAGAAATTACACCAGAATTTTCATTGGAAGATATTAAATTAAAAATACAGACAAATATTAAGTTAAATTATAATTTGTGAGCACTATGTTATTTTTGCAAAGTTGGCAAATGTTAGTAGTGTAAATGCAAAATACTTTTATTTTAGGTATAATTTTGAATAAATATTATATGTGATGAAAGTTTATTAGAAAAGTTTATTGTTTCATGTATTTTATATAATATCTATTTAATATTATTTTAATCAAACTACTATAATATCTTCTATGTGGTCATTTATATATAATACAAATATAAATTATTATTCAATAAAGTAAATAATACCATGATATTTTTGAATAAATCATTTGTATATTATTTCGAAGAACATTTGTTCGTGCAACGCGCGGATGTAAATCTAGTTATTATTTGCATTTGGTCCCTGGTCTGGCCCACAATCTGCTCAGAGCCCATTAGGGTTAGGGTTTTGTAAACCCTAGCACTATATAAGCCTTTCTCTCTTCAGATCTAATTAGTTCACACACAACTTTGTGAGAAGAGGGAGAGGGGCAACGACTGTTTAATTGGGAGGAAGTGATTGATTCCTCCGGATCTCTGATTCAACTCGGTAGCGTATCATCACCAGATTTCTGATGAGCAAGGGAACAGATCAGAAGATCAGATCTGTTGGAACAAGATAGCTTGGATCGATCCCACATCCAGATCTACTTTTCTTTGCCATCTCCGATCTAGATCTGTACGTAGATCAATCGCTGGAGTTCAGGTATTCCTTAGATCCATCCTTTGCAATTAAATATTAGGAGCATGCATAAGGTTCGCCTGATTTATTCAATCTGATATGTTTTTTATACCCTAAGAACGATCCAAACGACTAAGGAAATAAATGACAACTCACGTTGTGTATTGTAGACTCAAATCCTACAGTAGCTTCATCAAAAGCGACATGACATGTTATTTCCACAAGTTGGGTTGTCTTATTGAATACCCTATATCCCTTATATGAAGGGTGTCCGTAGCCAAGTAACACACCTTCATCAACCTTAGGGCTGAAAGTATTCAATTTTGACTTCCCATTGTTGTGAATATAACATGGAGAACCAAATGCACGAAGATGAGCTAAAGAAGGCTTACGACCATTGTATATTTCGTAAGGAGTCTTGTGCAGCCGTGTGTTAAATGCACTTCGATTTTTCGTATAGCAAGTTGTCATAAAGGTTTCTCCCCAAAATCTTTTTCCAAAGTCGGTTTCTGCCAACATGGTCCTTACTGCTTCTTTGAGTGTTCTATTCCTTCGCTCAGCAAGACCATTCCGTTGAGGAGTTCTTGGAGTAGACTTCTCATGCCCGATTCCAATTTCAGCACAGAAATCCATGAGTGGTCCATTGCAAAATTCTGTTCCATTATTGGACCTTATCCTCTTAATTGTCACTCCTTTGTCATTTTGAAGGCGGGTAATCAGTTCTGGCAGTTGAATCTTGACTTCATCTTTGGACTTGAGCAGCATCACCCACGTGTATCTTGAGTAGTCATCGACAACTACTAATGAATATTTCCTTCCTCCAATTGTGGGTGGAGTAACTAGACCAAACAAATCTATGTGGAGCAGTTCCAATATTAGGTTCGAGCTTGTTGTAATTGGCCTGTTCTTGAATGAGGCTCTCGTTTGTTTTTCGAGTTAGCAAGCCTTACAAACTCCTTTTTGGAACTTCTTCTGCGGCAGTCCTTCAACTAGGTTGTATTTTAATAGATGACTAATTGAGTAGAAGTTCAAGTGACTTAATATTTTATGCCACAGCCAGTTTACACCGTATGAGGAACTGTGCGGTAGGAGGCAGGTTCCTTATTCTCCACTGGACCAATCCACAATGTAAAGGCCTCCTTTCCTAATGCCTTTGATTTTGGTCTCGTTGGTCAACTTGTCTATGATGTGGCACTCTGATTCTTCAAAACTGACAATGTAGCCACTCTCGCTCAACTGGCTTTTGCTTAGAAGATAATGCTTCAGATTTGTGACTAAAGACACGTTCTAGATAACTATGCCATAATGCTCCACACATCCTTTTCTAACTACTCGACCCTTGGCCTTGTTCCCAAAAGTGACAGATGGTCCTCTGCACATCACAAGATTCTTGAGTAGATCCATTTCTCCTGTCATGTGTGCCGAGCACCCACTATCTAAGATCCATGATCTTGCTTTCTTCTGAGAACTTTGTCCCTACAAGACTGAAAATTTCATTTAGGTCCCCGCATCCTTTCAGGTCCTGCAAAGTCAGTTTTCTGGATCCATCCTTTAGGTATCTAGATTTGTTTCACTTTTACAGTTCGTGAAACTGAATCACTCTTTCATGATTGATTAACCTTTCTCCTAAAATATTGTATGTCTTTTGAATGCATGTTAGAAAAGGTTGTGGTGTGTGAACTCTTTCTGAACCTGTTGTTCTTGAAAGAGTCTCGAGAGACAATTCTCGGGTGTTTAGCCATCATAGTCTTTTGAGAGTAAAACTATCTCGACTCAGGCCTCGAATAGGTGTACCTCCTATTTGGATAACTGTTATAATGAAACTGAGTTCTATTATAACCTCTCAGATTTCTATCCGGTTGTCGAACTGGCTTCCTTGCAACATTTACTTGTTGCTCAGTCGTTCTTGTTCGTAAAACTGGATTCCTTGCAATTCAAACATTACGCTCATCCAGTTTTGAAGAAAAGTCAGTTTTTCGCTCGACAGTTTATTTGTACAGTTTATGAACTGTGTTAACTCCCTGTCGAGGTACCAGTTTGGAGTCAGTTTTTTATCAGCATTTGGTATTTTCCTTTTGTTTGACTGGCTTTTTGGATTTGACTTTTTCTTTTTCCAACGCTCTGCCTGAACTGAAGCCTAAAACTGTTTTCTCAGTTCCTGAATTAGATGCATGTTCGCTCAAATCTTCTTTTTCATTATGGTGCTCCATAAATCCAAGTCCGAATTTATCGGATGGTGATTTCTGAGCATTCAAAATTTCTTTTAATTTCTTTGAGCTCCTTTTAAAAGTACACACACATTTAACAGGCTCAGTTTTCTTCAAGGAATCACATTCCATTGAAACTTTTTCAAAACTTTTAAAAATTTGGGAATGTTCTTCTTTGATTTTTTCAAAATCCTCACTGATTGACCTCGTCTTTGCGACTTCATCGGTCAAAACTGAAATCTCTGATTTCAGTGAGTCATTTTCACTAGCTAATGCATCTTTAATCTCATAAAATTTCTCAACCTCTTTTATAATGTTTTCTAAAGAAACATCTTCTGAATTTGATCGACAAAATTCAGAGCTCTCATCTATATGTGTAGATGCAAGAGATAAAGGTAGATGAGTTGTTACCACTATTTCGCAGTTTGAAGCGTCGTCTTCTTTATCGATAACATCTCCATCAATAGCCGCCATGAAGGTAAGAAGTGCTTTTGCATCATTCTCATCCTCAGACGTGTAATAGCCGTCATCATGGTCTGGGATGTCTGTGATAACTCTCTGATGAGAGTTATATTCATGCCTTTAAATTAATAAATTCGAGTCCTTTGAGTCTTGTTTAAGTCCAGTTTAGGTTTAAATAAACATATTTATGCATGATTGGTGTTTAGAGGAATAGTTGTTGCTAATTAACTCTTTTGTGTCTAGTTTAGTATCAAATAATGCAGGAAAAACATCAAGTATAAATTCCAAAAGAAAGTGAACATGCCGAGTGAAGAAGTTGCAGCATGAAGTCAGCATGGATACCAGAGAAGAAAGAGAAAGTCGG